>PVHT020000119.1:2510980-2599324 GCA_004024745.2 Catagonus wagneri
AAAAAAAAAAAAAAAAAAAAAAAAGACCCATATATATGCTGTCTTCAAGAGACCCACTTCACTTCTAAGGACACACACAAATTGAAAGCAAGAGGATGGAAAGAAACATTCCATGCAAACAGGCATCAAAAGAAAGCCAGAGTAGCAATACTCCTATCGGACAAAATAGACTTTAAAATGAAGAACATTTTGAGAGACAAGAAAGAGCACTACATAATGATCAAAGGAACAATTCAAGGCGAAGATATAACAATTTTAAATATCTATGCACCCAACATAGGATCACCACAATATATAAGGCAACTGCTAACAACCTTAAAAGGAGAAATCAACAAGAACACCATCATAGTGAGGGACTTTAACACCCCACTTACAGCAATGGACAGGTCATCCAGACAGAAAATCAATAAGGAAACACAGGCCCTGAATAAAGAATTAGATCAGATGGACTTAATAGATATTTATAGGATATTCCATCCAAAAGCAACAGAATACACATTCTTCTCAAGTGCACAAGGAACATTCTCTAAGATTTATCACATCCTGGGCTACAAATCAAGCCTTGGTAACTTTAAGAAAATTGAAATCATATCAAGCATCTTCTCTGACCACAATGCTATACGACTGGAAATCAACAATAAGAAAAAAATGGCAAAAACTACAAACACATGGAGACTAAAGAGCATGCTATTAACCAACCAATGGATCACTGAAGAAATCAAAGAGGAAATTAAAAAACATCTAGAAGCAAATGACAACAAGATAGGGCACTCCAAAACCTCTGGGATGAGGCAAAAGCAGTTCTAAGAGGAAAGTTTATAGCAATCCAAGCCTGCCTCAGGAAACAAGAAAAAGCTCAAATAAACAACCTAACTTTACATCTAAAGCAGCTAGAGAGGGAAGAACAGACAAGACCTAAAGTTAGTAGAAGAAAATAAATCATAAAGATCAGAGCAGAAATCAATGAAATAGAAATGAAGAAAACCATAGAAAAGATCAATAAAATTGATAAACCCTTAGCCAGACTTATCAAGAAAAAAAGAGAGAGGACACAAATCAATAAAATTAGAAATGAAAACGGAGAAGTAACAACAGACATCACAGAAATACAAAGGATCATAAGAGACTACTATATGCAACTATACGGCAATAAAATGGAAAACCTAGAAGAAATGGACAAATTCTTAGAAAAGTACAATCTTCCAAGACTAAACCAAGATGAAATAGAAAAGATGAATAGACCAATCACAAGTTCTGAAATCGAAACTGTGATTAAAAAACTTCCAACAAACAAAACTCCAGGACCAGATGGTTTCACAGGTGAATTCTATCAAACATTTAGGGAAGAGCTAACACCTATCCTTCTGAAACTCTTCCAAAAAATTGCAGAGAAAGGGACACTCCCAAACTCATTCTATGAGGCAGCCATCACCCTGATACCAAAACCAGACAAAGATACCACAAAAAAAGAAAATTACAGGTTAATCTCACTGATGAACAGAGATGCAAAAATTCTCAACAAAATACTAGCCAACCAAATCCAACAATACATTAAAAGGACTGCACACCATGATCAAGTGGGATTTATCCCAGGGATGCCAGGATTCTTCAACATCCGCAAATCAATCAGTGTGATACACCAGGTTAACAAACTGAAGAATAAAAACCGTATGATCTTTTCAATAGATACAGTAAAAGCCTTTGACAAAATCCAACACCCATTCTGATAAAAACCGTTCAGAAAGTGGGCATGGGGGAACCTACCTCAACATAATAAAGGCCATCTATGACACACCCAGAGCTCACATCATTCTCAATGGTGAAAAGCTGAAAGAATTCCCACTGAGGTCAGCAACAAGACAGGGATGTCCACTCTCGCCACTACTATTCAACATAGTTTTGGAAGTCCTAGCCACAGCAATCAGACAAGTAAAAGAAATAAAAGGAATCCAAATTGGAAAGGAAGAAGTAAAACTATCACTATTTGTAGACGACATGATACTATACCTACAGAATCCTAAAGACTCTACCAGAAAACTGTTAGAGCTCATCAACAAATTTGGCAAAGTTGCAGGATACAAAATTAATACACAGAAATCAACTGCATTTCTATATACTAACAATGAAAGATCAGAAAGAGAAATTAGGGAAGCAATCCCATTTACCATCGCATCAAAAATAATCAAACACTTAGGAATAAACCTACCTAAAGAGACAAAGACCTGTACTCTGAAAATTATAAGGTGCTGATGAAAGAAATCAAGGATGACTTGAACAGGTGGAAAGACATACCATGCTCTTGGATTGAAGAGTCAATATTATCAAAATGACTATACTACCCAAGGCAATCTACAGATTCAATGCAATCCCTATCAAATTACCAAGGACCTTTTTCACAGAACTAGAACAAAATATCTTAAAGTTTGTTTGGAAGCACAAAAAACCCAGAATAGCCAAAGACATCCTGAAAAAAGAAAAATAGAGCTAGAAGAATCAGGCTCCCTGACTTCAGACTCTACTATAAAGCTACAGTCATCAAAACCGTATGGTACTGGGACACAGACAGAAATATAGATCAGTGGAACAGGATAGAAAGCCCAGAATTAAACCCACACATCTATAGTCAACTAATCTATGACAAAGGAGGCAAGAATATACATTGGACAAAAGACAGCCTCTTCAATAAGTGGTGCTGGGAAAACTGGACAGCTACATGTAAAAAAAAGAAACTAGAACACTTCCTAACACTATACACAAAAATAAATTCAAAATGGATTAAAGATCTAGATATAAGACCAGATACTATAAAACTCTTAGAGAAAAACATAGGCCAAACACTTTCCGACATAAATGAAAGCAACATCTTCTCAGATCCACCTGTCAGAGTAAGGACAATAAAAAGAAAAATAAACAAATGGGACTTAATTAAACTTCAAAGTTTCTGCACAGCAAGGGAAACCCTAAACAAAATGAAAAGACAACCCATAGAATGGGAGAAAATATCTGCAAATGAAGCGACTGACAAGGGATTAATCTCCAAAATTTATAAACACCTCCTACAGCTCAATAGCAAAAAAACAAACAACTCCATCAAAAAATGGGCAGAAGATCTAAACAGACAATTCTCCAAAGAAGACATACAGATGGCCGAAAAACACATGGAAAGATGTTCAACATCGCTCCTCATTAGAGAAATGCAAATCAAAACCACTATGGGGTACCACCTTATGCCAGCCAGAATGGCCATCATCAAAAAGTCTACAAACAGTAAGTGCTGCAGAGGATGTGGAGAAAAAGGATCCCTATTACACTGTTGGTGGGAATGCAAATTGGTGCAACCACTGTGGAAAACAGTATGGAGATTCCTCAGAAAACTCAAAATAGAATTACCATTTGATCCAGCAATCCCACTCCTGGGCATCTATCCAGAGGAAACCATGACTCGAAAAGACACAGGTACTCCAGTGTTCATTGCAGCACTCTATGCAATAGCCAGGTCATGGAAACAACCTAAATGCCCATCGACAGAAGAGTGGATAGGGAAGATATGGTACATACACACAATGGAATATTACTCAGCCATTGAAATGAACGAAATAACATTTATAGCAACATGGATGGACCTAGAAATTATCATGCGAAGTGAAACCAGTCAGACAATTAGACAGCAACATCCAATGCTACTGCTTACATGTGGCAACTTTTTAAAAAAGACACAATGAACTTCTTTGCAGAACAGATAATGACTCATAGACTTTGGAAAACCTTTGGTTTTTCAAATAAGACAATCTGGGAGGTGGGTGGATGCACTGAGGGTTTGGGACAGAAATGCTATCAAATTGAGTTGTAATGATTTTTGTATACCTGTAATTGTGATAAAATTCATTAAGCAGTAAAAAAAATAAAATGAGATGAGTTAGGCACGTTCATTCAAAAAGGGACGCCTGGTTCTTGTCACCAGAGCCACTGACGTGGCAGGTCGATGGCACTCTGCTGGGACTCGCACCACATGGGACATTTTTTAGTGCGGGGAGTTTCACGCTTCCTTCCAGCCATGATGTCTAAAACTCCGCAGGATTCAATTCTAAGTTCCAAAGAAAGTTACCAGGAAATAAATGACATTACTGGGGCATTAAGAATGAATGAACTAAAGCGTTCAGAGACAAGCACTGCTGGTCTGAAGGACTCAGTGCTGGCAGCGAATCCCCCAAAAAACTCTAGACATGCCACAGACGAAATTCACTTAAGATAATAGGAAATCTAATTATACCAAATGAGGTAATTTTCCGCATTTCTGAAGTATTTCCCAAGAGTAAAAAAACGAAAACCTCTTTGTGTCATGTGTGTATTTATGGAAAAGAAGCAAAGCAAGTCATACGATTTAGCCAGCTGTTTACTGTTTTTTAATATAACTTTATACCATATTAAATTATTTCTTGAAACTTCCTTTGAGTATTATTTTGACCAATTACTTTTATGGTTTATAATACTGTGTGATTTTTAAAATTGGGCACCTAAGACACAAAGAGTCTTAGAGGTTTAATTTTCAATAAAAATACTAATTGCTATTGTTACTGTGAGAAAGTAAGCTCCTTTTCATCGGGTAATTTTTTTCTTAGTGAATAAAATCTGTATAGCCTGTAACCACTAACAAACACAGGCTTCTTTCTGTGAGAACACTGCCGACTGCAGCCCATCACCCTGACAAGCAAGCAGGACCCACCCTCTAATACTGAACTGACGGACAGGGCCCGACCTGACATCATCACTGGCGCGGAAGCCCAGCTTTGACAGGACAGACAGGGAAAGGCTCTAATACGCTGACTTCACCGCATCACCGCACGGGGGCAGGACGGCAAAGGGCTCAATGACACTGTGGGATTTTTGGAGATCTGTTTTGCATATATAGTATTTCAAGGACAACTTAAACCATGCTTAGGATTTGCTGGTTATATTTTTAATTTTTTATTTTTCTTTTTTTGCTTTTTAGGGCCACCCATGCGGCATATGGAGGTCTCCAGGCTAGGGGCAGAATCGGAGCTATAGCCACCGGCCTACACAAGAGTCACGGAAATGAGAGATTCAAGCGCGTCTGCAACCTACACCACAGCTCACGGCAACGCCGGATCCTTAACCCACTGAGGCCAGGGATCGAACCTGCATCCTCATGGATACTGGTCGGATTCCTTTCTGTTGCACCGCAATGGGAACTCCATTTGCTGGTTCTTTCTGAGCATCCTGTCACAGGCCAACATGTACCCGTGTTTTACCATGAGAAGCAACTGTGAGCTTCTGACGTCGGTGGCGCTAAGCACCGCTGCCACGGTCATCCAGACCAGGTGGGAGACACAGTCCCGAAGGGGGTCCAGCTCCACCACAAACACACAGCCAGGCCTCTGCGCGCAGTCAGGAACCAGGGCTGAGGTCCTGACCGGCCTGCCACTGCTCCCATGAGATGCTGTGCCCATCTCTTACCCCAAAAACAAACTTTAATTTTTAAAATTCCACTTAATTATAAATGAAAATGTTTCATGCATACATACTTTAGAAGCAGAGTTACCATCTGAAACATGAAGTAATGACAGGTGATCAGCTCCACGAAAGGTAAAACCAGTCTGAGAAAATAAGAAACTATTCTCGGGCCAGACAACAGCGGGCAACATCCTCCGCAGCCACTGGGGATGGACTTACCAGTTTCCCGTGAAATAGCAAAACTGGTTTCAAAAACAGACCCGTAATTTTCTGTAATACAGCAGAGGCGGAAAATCCTACTATAAGGTACAGTTTGGTCCTTTTTTCACTCAACTTAAGAGGGAAACAAATGGATAAAAGGCAGGATAATCTTTCCAACCAGGAGTGACCGAGGGCCCTGCTGCCGCCCTAACGCCCCACGTGACACTTACTAGGTCCAGAGCGGAGCCTCCACCGAGGTATTCCATTATTATCCACAATTTCGTGTCCTACACAGACAAAAAAGATGGAGTTAGTTTTCTTTTTGTTAGCAAAGGCAGAAAAAAATATTTTAAATAATCTAAAGGTATTTCTTTGCTGTTATTTTGTCTTTTTTTTAAAGGGCCGCACCAGAGGCACATGAAGGTTCCCAGGCTAGGGGTCCAATCAGAGCTGTAGCCTCCAGCCTACACCACAGCCAGAGCCACTCAGGATCCAAGCCACGTTTGAGATCTGCACCACAGCTCACGGCAACGCCGGATCCTTAGCCCACTGAGCAAGGCAGGCCAAGGATAGAATCTGCATCCTCATGGATGCTAGTGAGACTCATTTCCACTGAGCCGTGATGAGAACTCTTCGCTGTTATTTTGGAACTAGAAAACTTTGTAAACACTCAACAGCAAGGAGGTGGTCTGCGTGTGACATGTGGGACACCCGCACTGTGTCGGGGGTCACACCCGCCCTGGGCAGCGGAGCTCTGAAGCAGGGTGTCCATCTTCACACAAGCTCAGGGGTGGCCCTCGGCAAAGGAGGATTTTGGGAACCAGTCCCTCAAGCCAGGTCAGGCCGGCAGCACACGTCCCGGCCTGGGTGTCAGCCAGGAGGTGCCCGGAGCACAGTCGCAGGGACAGGTCACCTCCCTGCAGCTCTGAGACAGGCTGGCCTAACTGCCACCTCCGTGCTTCGTGAGCCAGAGCCCTGCCTACAGCCGGCACCGGGCGCTTATTTCCTCCCTAAGCCTCTGACTGGGCGCCAGGCGAGCAAACACAACACCCGGGCCGCGGTGACCCGCCACCCGCAGGGCCGCTGGTGCCGGTTCAGTCCGCTGCCTGGAGGTGGGTCAGGTGTGAGAGCACCACCCTCCTCGCTGCCAACGGGCACTTTCAGCCGCTTTCCTTTGCATCAAAAGGGAAAAGAAAAGCAAGCAAAACCCTTCCGAGGCTCCTGGGCCCCTTCAGGAAGGAGCTGGGCCTTGCTCTCCAGAATGAGAGGGGCCCTCGCCGGGCCCCAGCCGCCTGCCTCAAGCGCTTCTGGTCGAGCCGCCATTTCCTCCATCAGGAAGCCCTCGCCGCCTTCCTCCCCCACACCCTGGGCAAACTTTTACTTTAGACCTTTGGTCTGATTTTCGCCCTGGACTTGCTTGTGTTTCCCGCCAACGGCAAACTAAGCGGCTGGGGTAGTGCCCGGCATGGTCAAGGCCAGCAAAGGGTGCCCGTGGCGCCTGCCGTCCAGGAAGGGACAGTCCGCGGCTGGACACTCGCTCTTGGGCAGGCACGGGCGCTGCTATGACGTGTGTAGAGTAAACTCCTTCTAAACTTTAAAATACATCCTGACATCAGGGTCAGGTCTGTGACAGTCGAAAGAAACAAGCCCGGTTTCGCTGTATACAGAACACACGCTCGAGTCTTTCAATGCCCTGACTCCTGATCTGATGAAGATAATTTCGGTCAAGATTAGAAAGCGTGTGGAAGCCTTAAATGATGTGTTTGGGGTCAACAAACATTTTCCTCACCCGTAACCCTCCAGCCGTGGGCACCAGCCTAGGACAGGCTCCATCACCCTCCACCCCGGGTTCTGATTCCGAGAGAACTTCCTGCCAGAATGAGCATCTTCTAACCTTGGGTTCACAAACGGACCCAGTTCTCCCTGTGCAAGTACTTGCCAAGCACGTGCTCCTGGAGAAGTCTGTGCTGCTCCTCCTAGACGTTCCAGAAGCACCTGACAGGCGGGAATCGGCCGGCGCGGGCAACGACCGGCACCACTTTGGATGGCACAGGATGCTTTCTCTAAGGGACCGGATGCGCATGTTTCTCTCCTTCCTTCTGTTTCATGAGCGCTGAGGGTGAGCGGCCCACGGCAGCACGGGCAGGTGGACCCCCCACCCCAAACCTCAGCCCCCACCCCCCCCGCAGGAGCAGGAGCTGAGCGACAGGACCCCCGCGGGAGGCCGTCTTTACTGACTCGGAGGTTCGGGGTCCGGAAGCCGCAGGTGACCACGCCTCGTGTCCCTTCCAAAGCTCCCGCTCCGAAGGCCCTGCTGGTTTGGCCAGCGGCCAACCACTTTCCAAGGATGCAAAATAGCCCGTTACACGGCTACAGGAGCCACAGAAGGGGACAAAGTGACCTGTTCCCCCATGCTGTCCTACGCTCAGGACAGCCAGCAAACCAGGGGCGCCCCAGCTGAAGGGCTCATGAAGCCCCGGCCGTCGCCCTGAGGCCGCCACCTTCCGGGAGAGGGAGACGAGCGAAAAGAACAGCCGCCCCGCTACTCTGGTCATCCAGCTCGTCCCCGGCTCCAACCGCTGCCCAACATGAGCTCTGCCGGGTTCCGAGGCCACCCGGGAAACAGCACGAGGCCCTTTACTCAGGCCACTGCTTTTCCGATACCTCGGCCAGGTCCCCTGTGCTTCTGTCCCCAGTCCCACCAGTCCAGAAATGGACACTGCACCACAAAAGGCTCCACGGGCCCCGGCTCCCGGCAGAGCTTGCTTTCCACCTCACGGGCTGGGCTGCTCACCGCGGCCAAGTCGCTCAGCGAGTGGGCAGAGGCCTGGGACGAGGGGTCAGCGACCTCCGCGGCCGGTCCCTGCTTACGCCGGCGCCACGCCTGCCCTTCTTGTGGGGCAGAGGCAGCCCTCCGTGGACTGAGACGTGGGCGCTGAGAGGGGACAGCAGGGACCTCCCAGATCAGAGGGGAACCGAGTCTTTTAAGAGACAAGTTGGCCTTGGGCGGGGGGACGGGGCTCAAGTGCACCCAGCTGGCAGACCCGCAGGAGTAAGGCTGCACAGAGGAAAGAGGGGGCATCCAGAACCTCGAGGGGAGGGTCCAGCGGTAAAGGGACAAAGAAGGGCCCATCCTGTAGCCTCTTAATGCACACCTCACACTTTCTCCCAAAAGTCACCGAGGGACCGAAGCAGACACCTGCTCTTAACGAGTGCTCGCGGTATGTGGGGAAGGGGTCCAGAGAGCAGCGAGAAAGATGCAAGAGTCAGAAGTGATGGACTTGGAGGGGGGGGGGTGCACGGGCAGGTAAGGTGACTTCTGGGTTTGCCTCACTCAAAGGGACACCCGGCAATGCGTCTACCTAGAGGAGGCGGACAGGCTGACAGAGATTACCCACATCTCAGTCGTGTGGTGAGGAAAAAGGAAAACAAAACAAAACAAAACCAAAAAACTGGTTTTTGTTTTGTTTTTGCCCTTTTCAGGGCAGTACCCGCGGCACAGGGAGGTTCCCAGGCTAGGGGTTGAGTCACAGCCACAGCCAGATCTGAGCGCGTCTGTGACCTACATCACAGCTCACGGCAACGCCAGATCCTTAAACCCACTGAGCGAGGCCAGGGATGGAACACGTGACCTCATGGATATCAGCTGGTTTCGTTATAACTGAGCCATGACAAGAACTCCTGCAATCTCCAGCTTCAAAATAACCGACAGCTCCTACCAAAGTGCAGTGTGAACTCCAAGCTCTGCACTGGGCGGACGGCCCCTTGCCTGCAGGCACCTGCCAGGCTCCTCGCCTCCGTCTCCGCCCCACGCCCAGCTCCCAAGCTCTGCTGGAGGTATCCCGCCTCCGAGGATCCGCATACGGGGCGTCCAGCTCCCTCCTCCAGCCTCCGTCTTCAGCCTCCTGGCCTCAGAGAAGGCGGTCTGGTCCGACCAGCTCAGCCTCCACCCAGGAGCGGCCCCACCAGGCGCATCCTCTGCTCACCCACCACCCCCATTCCTACCAGGGAGCCCTGTGTCCACGGGGGACCCCCAGCCCACCAGTGACTCCACTGCTCGCTTCGTCACCTCGCGCTGACCGGCTCCTTCTCCACTGCTCTGGCCTCAGTTACGCTGCTCCTCCAGTCTGACTCTCCCACGGTCCCAGGGAGCCCCAAGGCTATCGCCTCTGCCTGCTCCCCGCTCTCCAGCTAGAATTCACAAACCCCAGCTGCTGGTTCTCTTTCCTCCTGAAAGGGACGGGTGCCAAGAATAACCTCTGCGGCCTCACCAGTCGGATGAGGACAGAGGTGCTGCAGACGTGACGGAAACAGGGCTGGATCTCAGGGTGCGTGGAACCCCACGGAGCAGACGCAGAGCTGGGCTGCACACCTGCCGCACCGCCAGCAGGACACCCTCTCGACATGGGCGGCAAGGGGCCCTTAAATCTGCCACCACTCGTGACCCCAAAGAGAAGTCTCTACTCTACCACCGCCAAGCCCAAAAGAAGAAACAAACGGCGCAAAGCGAGGAAAGCGGAAGATGGGCTTCGAGGGCTGCAGGCCAGCCCCGCCCTTCAGCTCCATCAGGATTTTGCATCTCGGCACCACTGACACCTATGGCTGGGTCATCTTTGTCGTGAGGGCTGCCCTGTGCATTATTACGGTGTTAGTGGCAGCTCTGGCCTCCACCGACTAGATGCTGGTGGCACATCTCCAGTTCTGATAACGGAAAATACCCTCAGACAATGCCAATGTCCTCTGAAAGCCAAAATCGCCCTCAGTGAAAACCACTGAACTGCACGGTCTGTGTTCATAAGCTTGAAGTGTCCTGCACCAGAAACGCTGACCGATTCTCTCCTCACCCTGGCAGAGCCGGTGGACACCCTGAAACCCCCGGCTGGAAGATCACCGCTGACTCACCGCGAGACACCTACGCCGAGCTCGGAGCGCCTCACCCAGAAAAAGATGGCGACAATCGGTGTTTCTAGACCTCACGGTTCAAACTGACAGTAAAATGAGACAAGGAATGTGAAAGCACTTTGCAAAGCTCAAGGCACTAAACACAAGCAAAGTGCTATCAGCCTCGCCAACATCATCACCCATAAGGGCCTCAAAATAACCTGGCAAAACCAAAAGAGCCCAATTCACAAAATTAAATAGTATTTCTCTACATGGGAATTTCTGAGCAAAATAAGCTCTGGAACAATGCTTCATACATATTCTACACTGGAACGCAAAAATAATCACTGCCCTACAAGCCTTGAGGCAAGAGTGTCTGAGATGGATGGTCTGGTCAAGGGGACTATGCGACCTGCTCTTGGTGACCAAGTGACCAAGCACCGTCACGACCTAGAAGGAGAATCACTGCCCTCATAAGACCTCAAAGAAAAATAAACAGGAGTTCTTAAAACAATGATTTTTTCCCCTTTTTTATTTTGCTTTTTAGGGCCACACATGGAAGATCCCAGGCTAGGGGTCCAATGAGAGCTGGAGCTGCCAGCCTGCACACAGCCACAGTCACAGCGGATCCTTAACCCACTGGGCGAGGCCAGGGACTGAACCCGCATCCTCATGGATAACAGTTGGGTTCTTAACCCACTGAGTCACAACAGGAACTCCAACAAGAATGATTTTAATCACACTAATTTCATTTCTTAACAATGACCTCAACCAATGTAAATTATGAACGAACTCATGAATGAATTTTCTCCTAAGGGAAAGTAAACAGTTTATTTATTTAATAAATTCAGGATCCCGAATTTTAAAAGTTAGCAAAGTGCACAAAGGGAGGAGGAGTTTTCCTCTCACCCTGGCTCCTGGCTGCCCCGCCTCTACGCCCGGCAAGGTACCCCGTCTTCTGTAATTTCAGAGAAATAATTTATGCAAATACCTACAACCTCTTTCTCCCCTTCCATCCAAATGCAACCCTCCAGACGGTCTACACCACGCCATCCCTTAGCGCATTCTATTCTTGTCCTCGAAGGAATCCTTTTTTTTTTTAAGCCACCAACCCCTGCCCCTGCCCCTGCCCTGTGGACATGAAGTGGTTTCCATCCTTAACATGAGCGGGTGTGGATTTAAGAACCTCACGTATGTACCGTTTGCGGAGGTAGAGCTGCCGAGTCAGAGGAATCCGCTTGAGTTTAACAGGTAATGACACACGAGTCTGCAAAGCGGCAGGCTCAATTTGTGCTGCCCCTGCAACGTTACAAACGCTGATTTTCCCTTTTCTTTGCCAACACACTATGTCCCTTGGCCAGTGAATCATACTTTTCTTGGTCACCGTTAGGAGCTGAACTGTGTCTGTCGCCCAAGTTCAAAGCGTGAAGTCCCAACCCCAAGTATGGCCAATACAACCATACCTGGAGACAGCGTCTTTTATGGGGATTAAGTTATAGCGAAGTCCTAGAGGTGGGGGCCCTAATCCGACATGATCGGTGTCCTTTTAAGAAGAGACTTGGGGAGCTTCCATCGTGGCTCAGCGGAAACGAACCTGACTAGTATCCATGAGGACACAGGTTCAAACCCTGGCCTCTCTCAGTGGGTTAAAGATCCGGTGTTGCCATGAGCTGTGGTGTAGGTCGCAGATGCAGCTCGGACCTGGTGTTGCTGTGGTGTAGACCAGCAGCTGCTGCTCCTATTGGACCCCTAGCCTGGGAACTTCTATATGCCTCAGACATATGGAACTTATGTCCTAAAATGACCAAAAAAAAGATGATGATGACGAACAAGAAAAGACCTGGACACACACACACAAAGGGACGAGTGTGTGAGGGCGCAGGGGGAAGACGGCCTCTCCAAGTCAAGAAGAGGGGCCTCAGGACACTGAGGTCTGAGGGCTCCGAGCCCCCAGCTCCGTGAGGAAATAAATCTGTTGTCTAAGCTGCCCAGTGTGTGGTGCTGTGACGGGCGTCAACCCAGAAGTAGGAGAGAAACGGAATCTGCTTTTCTTTCTCTCGCTGGAAGGCGGAGTATCTTTAGATACTGCAGAGTCATGTATGTTTCCTACTTCTGTGAACACCCTGTTTTCTTTTTGTCTTTCTACTTCTGTGAACACCCTGTTTTCTTTTTGTCTTTCTACTGGGTCTCGAAGTTTTTAACATATCAGAGAAATATGGTAAAGCCTCCTATAATATGAGCCACAAACACAGCATTCCTCATTTGTTTTTCATTCTGTTTTTGGTAGTTTTTGCTCGTGGAAATTAATTTAATGTAGACACGATATCAGTAACAGTACCACTCGCAGGTGAGCCTGCCCCGAGCTGTGTGGAACTGGTGACCGCAAGCTGGCAATCCCCACATTCACAGCTTCCACGGGGGCGGGACAGACACAGAAAGATGACAGAAAGGTTCAAAGTCAATGAGAAAAGGGGCGAGGCCACCCGGTCAGGAACAAGCCTTGGCACAACGGATTCTGAAACAAAGCAAGCGCCGCTTCTGCACCTGCCCTGCGCTCGGAGGCCTCGGCCCCACCAGCCGGGAGCACAGGCTGAGCCCAGGAGGTGTCGACAACGCGGAGGCCCCGTCTTATGAAAACACGTGGGGTCACAGACTTCCCCAAGAACGTGGTTTTCAAAGCGAAGGTACCTTTTTGCTAAGAGGCTGTGCGTGAACACAGACTCTCCAGGCGGGTTTGGATCCTGCCTCTGACGCTCACCAGCTCCAGGCCCGAGACCACACCCAAGCTGCAGCAGGGTTCGGCCGCCCATCGCACACGGGACTACAAGGCACCCACGTCGGGGCAGACCCATCACCTTAGCTCTCCTCCCACGTTAATTTAGGGCGCGCCCTGTCGGAACCCAGGTCCGCTGGGAGGCTGGTGACATAAGGAGGCAGGAAACATATTTAAGCCCAAACCCCTTGTCTTACAGTCAAAGCCACTCCCCGCTGGTCCCAGCACCTTCCAGTTGTACTCAAGGCACAGAACAGGATTCCCGACCTCAGAAAGCTGGTTTCTTGCTCCTCTGACTCACAGGCGCCAGCACCTCTTTTGTGATTTGGACACGTACTGGGCACGCGGGTTGCTGAAAGGCTGTAACACGAGTAGGGTCTATGCTCTTCTCCTAAATAAATCACTTTTCCATAAAAAGGGGGGCAAATAAGTGCCAGCAGCCAGCGGCCGGTGTCAGGAGAGGCCCATCTGACCCGCTACCTCCGTGACGGGAGGGACGGGCTGGGGGAAGGAGAGGAGAAGACGACCGGAAAACCCGCTCCGGGGCGGGGAAGGGGGACCCGGAGGTGGGACCCGGGTGCCAAAAGCACCCTCAGGAGTTCGCCAAGAAGCCCAATAATCCAAGATGCTGCGCTGCGGGAGCCGCAGGAAGAGGCGGTTCCTGGGCTGCGAGGAAGTCCGTCAGGAAGAGGGAGGACGGGGAGGGCGGGGGACGGCCCCCTGTCCCTCTGCGACACGATGGACGTGGTGGCCGAGCAGCCAGGACCAGCACAGAGGGGACAACCCGGAGACTGGAAACGAGCACGTGGGACCCACTCGAACCCTAGTGTGAAGTGAAGGCTGAAGCTGAAGCTGAAGCCGCTTGCGATTCCGCACCGGCCGGGAGCAGCCCTCTCTGCAGTCAGGCTGCCGCCCACCCCCTCTCCGGGGAGGCCCACCTTCAGGAGGAAAAGCCCCAAGGAACCTTCCGTAATCCCCCGCGGGACCCTCACGGCCCTGCAGAGAAGACTCGGCTCTGCAGACAAACGTCACAGACCCGACCTTGCGTCTGCACTTCTAGAAACCTGCTGCTTTTCCCACGGAAACCTGTGTTCTTTTCCTCCCTTTTCTCTACTAAGGGTGCAAGCCTCCGCCTTTACGCATTTAGTGAGCACGGGTACTTCCGAGCCTCTTTCCCTATTAGTCTGCCCTTTGTCATTTTGATCTGTGAGCCCCCAGCCCAAGGAGAGTGAAGAAAAGGTTTCCCTCCTGCTTAGGGCGCTAAGCATTTCAAACAGCCCCACGTAAATAAAGTTCAGCCTCTGTCATTTACCTGGTCTTCAGTTATTAAAATGAACCCATAATTACAAAACAGCGAATCCCCATCCGTCACATCTCCCACTGGCCGCCCCAGTCCCCAGATGCACCTGGAACTTCTCTATTGTCCCAGCAACACAATTAAAGGGGGGTGACGGGTGACACAATGCTGACGCCAGGTCACATTCCACAAACTCGGGAGAGGAGGGGGCCCTCGGGTGCTCACCATCAAAACTAAGCCTCCCAGCGCTGGGCAGGGCAGTGGGGCGGATGACGACCCTCCAATCACCACCCCCCCAGCACCCCATCCTCCGGGTGGCAGAATCCATCCGACAGAAACAGCAGCTCTAATCCCCTTCAATAGGGAAGGAGGTCTTAGGTTAAAGAGAAAAAAAAGAGAAAAACGGAACTTCTGTAGCAAATCATCTTGGTCAGTATTGCCTGAAGAGGGTGCCTGGAGCCTCTTTGAAGGGACAGGACACCGCGGCCCAGCGGGACGGATGCTTAGGGAGCAGACTGCAGCACAGACCGCCTGCGGTGGGCCGGGCTGGAGGCCAGGAGAAGGACGGCTTGCTGGGTGCCCTGTACACCCTGGGCACTGGGGAGACGCCTTGCACACACTCTTCCCACTTGTCCCCACAGCACTCGGGGAACACTGGGGCTGGCCCACGTTCTAGGAGAGGCACTGGAAGAGGGAGGCAGCTTGCCAGGTCCTAGAGCCAGCACTCAGCCCTTCTGGCTTCTCACCCACGGGTGCTCCCCTTCTAACCCCTGAGCTGGTGGAGGTCACTGGGCACGGCTGAGGATGGGCCTGGGGGAGGGCAAGGACAGCCCTGCGAGGATGAAAGTGCTCCAAGGCAAGCAGTGTCTTCCGGTGCTGGAAACAAGTCTGCAACGGGAGAAAAGCCACTATGTGCCACTACCAACCCAAAGCGACGCTGAGCAGTAAAAGCTGAAACAGCACAAAGAAACACATCAACTGACAATTTTGGAAACACTACAGACACCAATAGCTGTATAATAATGGCCAAAGATATATTCAAAGAAAACCACAGCATTATTTGTTTTTATTACCAAGCCAAAAAAAGAGGAAAGACAAAGAAGGGACGAGGGGAGGGTTGGGGAGAGCGAGAGAGGCGGCAAGTGTTTGATAGAGAAGTTAGAAAGGAAGGAAAAAAAGGAAAACAAAGAATAAAGAGACATGCATAATGGAAAAACATTAAAATAAGAAATCCATTTTACTTTTTAAATAGATAACCTCCAGCTACTATAATCAAAAGATAGGTAACACTATTACAATAAAAAAAAAAAAAAACACAGATGGAAACTTTTAAACGCGCACAGAACAAATCAGAATACTTTCTTACAATAAGTTTAAAAATCTAGAATAGACAATTTCTTTGTAATGTATGAATTAAAACTTACCCAAGAAAAAAGAAAGGGGTGGGTGAAGAGATGGATTAATCTCCTCTAAAGGGGAGAGGAAGGGGAAATACAAAATACACATAAAGGGCAAGGAAGGAAGAAAAGAAGGAAGGTAGGTAGCAAGAACCAAAGCAACAAACATCACAGACTCTAAGCAATTTCTCAAGGACACCAGTGGGGAAAACGCGTTGTAACTGTTCCTAAGTGGCTTCCTTTCAGAAACCAATGAACTCTAATCTGCCCAAAGAGTACATCCTTCAGAGAATGTTCTCCCCGTGACTTGCAGGCTGGGACTCACAGGCCCTGCCCCACTGTGCTCAGACCAAGGGCTGCTGTCCCATGTCCCTGGATAAACTGGAGAGCACACTGGGTCTTCCCCGAAAGGCTCTCGGGTTCAGGACTGAGGCCCCGCCCTCCTGGAAGGGGCTGCCTTCTGTGTGCCCTGTGGTATCTCTGCTAATTACGAGATTAGCCTTCTGCCAGGTGCCGATCTAACGTTAGCACACACCATACGTCAGAAATACCTCAAAATCATAAAACTGTAAGAAGTGATTAGTGAGGGCACAGTAATGAAAACTCTGATAAAGAGCCACCCCAGAGAAATCAGACAAGACCAAGTCAAACACGGCGGAGAAAGAAGACTTTATTGTGCTTTTGCAAATTTAAGAGGTGCCTTTAGTGGTAAGACAATTTATGGGACTGGTGGATTCACCAATAGCAAAAGCCGTATTACAGACGCAAATTCACTTTTCTCTTATTTCCATCCTTCAGGGCACCCTTTACCAAACCCTAAAGGGAAATAGCTTCCGAAGCAAGGGGCTTCT
This sequence comes from Catagonus wagneri, assembly GCA_004024745.2. NCBI lineage: Eukaryota > Metazoa > Chordata > Mammalia > Artiodactyla > Tayassuidae > Catagonus > Catagonus wagneri. Next base: position 2,527,853 of record PVHT020000119.1, read on the forward strand.
CACCCAACGTGCCTGTGTATTCAGTGCTGGACCGACGCTGGACGTTTCTGCTCCTGGACTCTGCTCTTCCGGCCTCCTGGCCGCCTCCCTCACCTTCGTTTTCTGCACAGCTCTATCCAGAACGAACAGATACCATAAATCGAGAACACGCGCCTGTGAGTTTAGTGCCGATGGGCTCCCTGACAGCAACCTGGACTGGCATCAGACCGCCAAGCCCAGGGCGCGCCGGGCGCAGGCACCAGGCCCAGGAGGGTCCACGGCCGGAGGCCACTCGGGAGACAACAAGTTTGTTTCTTGCCCCGCATCCAACAAAGACACTGTCGCAGCATATAAAGTCCCCACAGCCCTGGAAAAGAGCAGGCCTAACTGCTCCATCTAGCACCTGGCAAGCACGGTCGGCCAGCAATGGCCACGAGGACGCGCATGTCTCGGACAGGGTCAGTCAAGGCGCCTGGTTCTAGCGGCCCCTCTTTCTATTTTGAAGGAGATGTCGCCCCTCGCCCCAATGCCATGCTGCTCCCCTAACTCGGAAGAAGTCTTCTCTTTAATTACGTAGCAAGCAGCTTCTCCTTACGTAATAATCTAAGTAACGGTCCTGACCTCAACTGTTTTCAAGAAATTTACCCAATACAGAAGTTTTAGAAAAGAAAGCATTCGCATAATTATCTAAATACATCAGCTGTGTTTAGATAACACCAGACGAAGGCTTAAGTATGCAGAACACGTATGTTGAGACAAAAAGAACTAGAAATACAAATACTACTTCTTTTAAATTACAGGTAACATTAGCCAGAAAACAGAGTTTAGTTTCTTTTTCTGAAGTAAAATATTTGGACTAATTGGAATTTTAATTCATTCAACTTTCTGGAAAGAAAAATATACAGCGTAGCTGCCAAACGTCCTCAGGGACTTTCTTCAATTACACCAGGACAGCGTGTTCGGGAAAGAAAGCAATCCGCGGTCCCCAGCCTCCCAAACGGTTCAACGTCTTCTATTTGGCGCTGAACCTTCCATTTCTTTCCCATGATTGATTGTGAAATGAAATGTATTCGCTTGTGACTCCGAAGCCAGATCTGCTCGTGGATGAGGCGAGTCCAGCCCAAAGTAAGCTGTTTGCTTCTACCCTCGGGCACCCTGGAGTCTGCTATGAGGGGCTCCACGTACCACTGCTCTTTTCCCCAGAAATGCAAGGACAGATGCTTGCACACTGAAAATCGCTCTCAGAGAAAACAGATGTTCTCCTCCCCTCCAGAAGCCGCGGTTGTTCCCGGCCAACGGAGACATGGCACGTGACTTCCAAACGGCAAAGGAAGCCTGGGAGGGTGGCTGCCGCTGGGCAGGCGCGTGCGGAGGGCCGGAGGCCGCACCCACGGGCCCGAGGGAGGCGGAGGACAGCACCATAAGGCGGGCAAAGGAGGACTCGGGGGCGGCGGCAAGCTCACAGAGCCAGCAGCATCCTGGTCTCCACCCCTGGACCCAACCAGCACCAACCAATCTCCAAAGACAGGACAAGGCAGCCAAGGCAGAGGGAGAGCTGTGAAAATCCCCGCCTGGGGCACAAAGCTAAAGCTGCATTCACTGCTCGGAGAACAGACATCCTCGGGGCAGGGGCAGCCTGACCTCACCACCAGCAGACAGGGGCTCCTGCATGAAGGAAAGCCGTCCCTGTGGGCCTGCTGCCAGTGCTTCATGCGACCAGCGGCCAATGACCAAACAAACCACTCAGTACCCGTGGACCCACATCCTCGGTGTCCCCAAGACGGGCTCCACCCTGGCCGCGCAGGTGACCTCTGCCGGGGGCGGATCCACAGCGTGGCCGTCCCTGAACACACTCTGCCACCCCCTCCGCAAAGAATGCTTTTAAAAATCCAACGTCCAGGAAATTTCCACTCACAAGTACGTTTTAGAGAGCTGTGCATCCGACCACATTTATGAAAACGCGCGTGAATCTCCTCTTTTCAGAGACTCTACCTTCTTATATTCATGTCATTTAGCTGGAATCATAAGCCCAAAGCCATTTTCTTTAGAGTAAATGAACTGAAGCCAACAAATAGCGAAGGTAGAAAGAAGCGGCCTGGAAACAGGACAGATATTTGGAAGCAACTCTGAAATGAACTGTGTTTAAAATACGGAGCCAAAACCTAAGAAAACAATCCAGAGGAATCACAAACAGTCGATAAAATGGACAAACCATATCGTTTCCTGGCACATATTCCGCTCCTCCTTCCAAGCTTTACTCTACCTAAGAGACTAGCAATGTTAGGTCGACCATTTCTAGAAGCAACAAGCATCTTCCAGATTCTCTGAGGCCACCAGGTCCTGCCTCAGGAGGCCTGGGGGTGGGGGGGCCAAGTGCGGCACCGGCGCCCCTTCTCTGCCCCCATCCCGGGGGCCTCTCCCTCCTCGGGCCTCCCCCCCCCCCCCAAGAAGTGCACGGTCCCTCCCTCCCTCCTCAGGCTCCATGAGGCCCGTCCACGGAATTCATCAACACACTTCTTTTTCCCACTCCTTCCAGATCAAAGAAAGTAAGAAGCCAAACAGGTTCTGTCCCCTCCTGTCCCTTCCATGCCACAGTGATCATGTCCCCACAGAAACCAAGGCTTCCTCAGAGGAGGCTGAAACCTGGGGTCCCAGCCTCACACTGTTCACTTCGAAGGCACCTGAGGACGAGGTGAGAGAAGCTGCCAGAAGGCAGGCAGGTGGCCCAGAGGGAAGGCGGGGTACCAGCCGAGCAGTCAGCTTCGGCGACAGGGGGAGCCAGCTGTGCAGAGACACCACCCCCACGCCGGGCCGCCAGAAGGGCTGCAGCGGGGGGAGCCTGGGGCGGGGGGCTCTGTGGCTCCCATCCTGGGCACTGAGGCAGGAGGGACCCAAACAACCCAGACGGCCACGGGGGAAGAACATTCTGGTAACTGTCTCCAGATGCTGTCTCCTAGAGGCACAGGTCGTTTCACCAGGGCCCTCGATGAGTTTCCCCTGAAAACAGCATCAAATGAGGGTCTGACGTCCATGACACGTTCACCCTCTGAAAGCCTGACCTCACTTCTAAGGCACCTGTGATGCATGGTCTAGACCTCAGGAATTTAAACCGCGTTGTTCATGAACACAGTCCAGCCCCGCCCCGCCCCGTTCAGGGACAGGACAGGAGGGCTGCGGTTTTACAGCCCCCGGGTGTTCCCGCCGTAGGCTCCCGCCTCTGGATTAATCCAGGTCGCGGGAAAGAACTGGCTTCCGGAGGCACTGCTCGTGCGGCAGCGAACTCACTGCTCCAGGCAGGCTGCATGGAAGCTCCCAGGGCATTTAGGGGCGCCGTCCTGCAGGTGTGTCCTGCAGGTGTGCAGGCGGGGTCCGGGCCAGGCAGGGAGGTTTGGGAGCGCGGGCAAAGTCAAGGGCTAGGACTGGATGAATGCGAGAGAGCAGGAAGAGGGCCGAGCGCTGGGGGCAGCGGCCAAGGTGAAGACCAGGAGCAGAGCCCCACAACCCCCCGCAGAGGAGGAACGGTAGGCCCGGCGCCCAGCCTCACGGCTTCTTAGCACTCAGGTGTTCTGTTCGGCAAATGAGCAAGAGGTGAACAACATCCCACCTGGGCAGAGAAAAGCCCAAAATATCTTTAGCAAGATTTTAAGAAAAAGCGATACAAAAAGATTTTAGGATGATGTGGTTTTAATCAACGCCCCCCCAAGGCCCTCAACGATTTCTGTCCCCTAAGATTTAAAACTCATTACAGGCCTTTGCTCTCGTGAGCTCCGTGTGTGCTAACACGACCGTCTCCTGTGCAACAGGAAAAGCACAAATACGTCACTGATTCTTCTCCCACATCCCACAGTTCCACCCTGAAAACTACTGAAAAATAAAACTTTAACGTGCTATTCTAATATTCGGCTTTATTTCGTGCTTCACGGACCTGTCAATTCATCCAGTTTTGCAAACCACCAGCTTTTAAGGACTGCTTTTCTAAAGGCAGCCGAACAGCACAGGACAGACAGAAAGACGTTACTCAGTGTTAACCTGGCATCGTCAAACCCTTAACCACACCTGGCTCCTCCGGGGATCTGAACTGAAACTTACCAAAACAGAGAGGGGAGTGGGAGATGGGAGGAAAGCGGAAAGAGAGCGCTCAACCTAACTCACAGCTGTAAGAATGGGAGGCGTCCCTTAACTGGAACCCACCTTGAGAGGCACCCAGCCCATCAGCTCACCAGTCCGTCTGACACCTCCCCCTCCATCCCAGCCTGCCAATGACGTGCTAGCCAATGACGTGCTAACGGTGAGGCTCAGCCTACAGACAAAGACTGAGCAGACACACAGAGAAAAGGGTTTTAGTGGCGAGTTTCATTATTCATGGTGAGAACCACGGGATGTTTCTTGGGGGGGGGGGGCTTCGGCATATGGAAGTTCCTAGTCTAGGTGTCAAATCGGAGCTGCAGCTGCTAACCTAAACCACAGGCATAGCAACTCGGGATCCAAGCCACCACAGCCCATGGCAACAGCAGGTCCTTAACCCACTGAGCAGGGCCAAGGATCGAACCTGTGTCCTCAAGGATACTAGTTGGGTTCGTTACTGCTAAGCCACAAAAGTGTGCCCGCATTTTCTGATGACACATCTAGACTTTTCAAGCCACACACCTCAGTGTCCCCTGGTGCCCACTCCTTTTCCCACCACATATGATGAGTAAAACACATATAGCCATGTCACTCTAGCCAACACACTGTCTTTCTAGAAAGAGCCTGGTCATTCAAATAACTGCTTAAACTTTGAAATGAGACACAAGGGGAAAGAAAACAAGGGGAAGCACAACAGAGGGTTCCAATAATACTTACATCACATTATTCACACCTCCTATGTGTGGCTGGAAACTCTTGAGTCTCTAATTAACCAGAGTGACTGCACACAGCTCAGTTTTCAGGAACAGAGCTGGGTTCGTGTGCACAGCCTCGCAGGAGGCCTGATGCGCTCGGCCAGGAGCAGGACCCAGGTGAACTGGCACAGAACCTGCCCACGGAGGCCCGGGGGCTGCATGCGGTCAGCAGGGGGAGGGGAGGGGGCTGGGGACAGCCCAGAGGGGCAGCAAACAGCAGAAACCCACCTCTGTCAAATTTCTCAAGTGTAATTCTTTTTTTAATTTTTTAATTTAGGAGCAGAAAACCACACTATCTTTATAACAAACGAAGAGAACCAGTGCGTGTGCACACCAACCGATGTGACTGAATACAGGTCAAACCAAGTTATCTGACCTTGAGCCACACTCCTCTGCGACCCCGCGGTGAGACCGGCACCCGGTAGGACAGTCACGTGTGGCTGGGGACTCCCGCTGCGGCTTTCCCTTCTCCCTCCTTCAGTCCAGTGTCTAAGAAAACCCCCTGCTATCATCCGTCTCCCTCCCAAACCTCCCAGCTCCTCGCCCTCCGTCCCAGGCAGGTCTCCAAGCCGTCAAGACGCCTCCCCTTGCGCTGCTGCCTGGCTCTCCTGTCCTAAGCCGGGCAAGAGAAACAGACCTGGGGGCCGGTTCCTGACATTTGTCCCCCCTCCTGGACCAGGGCCCCAGCCAGCAGAGCACTTGCTCGAGGCGACACCTGCCAGCCCCCCCACCTCCAGAAGCCACCAGTCACAGCGAGGAGCCAAGAGCAGGTGGAACCCCAGGCCTGGCTTCTCGGGCACAACAGCCCTGGAAATGTCTTCACACCCCACTGAATAGACTAGAAATACTTTCCATGCTTTTTTTTTCAGTACAGCACAAGGGAACACTTAAATGCGTGCTGGGGCTGCCAGTCCCACACCCAACTGCCCAGAAGATCCCAATTTACCAAGACAGTACTTTCCAGAAACAAGCAAAGGATGGCCTGCCAGGGCAGGGCTGAGACGACAATCATCTGCTCAAAGACAAAGGTGCCAAGTCACACACTAAGGACGTGCCCCGCCTGCTGGCAGCCGCTCCCGGGGACCAGATTTAATTTCCCAAATATCAAACGAAGGCAAAGACTTGATTAAAGCCAGGAAGAGCGATATCGAGCGTGGTATGTTATTAAACCAAGAAGTGCAGCTAGAATCAAATTCACATAATATCCTTGAGTTCATAGCCTCCTTCCGGCACAGGAAGTCCCGCCTGTATTGGCTACTTTTCATTAAAGCCGCTGCCTCCTGTTCACACGGCCCACGAAAGAAAGAGCAAGGGAAAGCAGGCGGCTTACCGTGTGTCTCTGAAGGTGAACACAACAGGGGAGACCTGCAAAGTAAAAGAACACGTAGGAACCAGGAGGCAGTCGTCCAATACTCTCTACGGCGGCCGGAGGGCAGAGCTCCCAAGTGCGCCTGGGGCTCAGAGGGGAGACCCTGGCAGCCGTCAGAAAGGTGATCTTAACGGCTCAGAATAAATGACCACCCCACCCCGCAAAAAAAGGTTAACAGTGACGATTATTTCCTTTTTTAAAAATGTGTTCAAGGTGTCAAAGGGAAATGTTTGCTGCCAGGTGCCTAACGCCCCCCCCCCGCCCACTTGAGCCCTGCAGGGTCCCACGAACCAGAGCCCCCGGCAGCCCCGTGACTCTTACACACAGTCATGCAAAACCCCAAATCACCTCCAGTTCGCAATCCTGCAACACCCCCACTCCCCCCACCCCGTTACCCTCGGAAAGGGAGGTTGCCGTCTATGAACAAAGTCAGAAAGACCACACTTGGGTTAGAATCCGTTTCCCTCGGCAGCCATACCTCACGCTCCAAAGCTCGACATTCAAACAGTGCAGGTAGAGCTCGGCTCCCAGCACATTTTCCCAAGGGGACAAGTTAAAAATCCTCCCTTTTTCAACCCCGAAACCTAGTAAGTTTTAAAGACAAAAACCAAAACAGGAAAAAAAAAATTCGAGGAAACATGCTGACTTATTCTGGTGTATGTATTCCTTGAAGAATAAAGCAACACAACAGGAGGAAGCGACCCTGCAGGCAGCAATCAAGCCCGTCCAGGGCCGCAGTCCATCTTCCAGGGAAGGAGAGATTTCTGGTCCACCAGGCCTTCCCCGGGTCAGGATCTGGATCAACACCTTCCAGAAGGTCAGAGCTTGGTCTCTGTAACGCACACACACCGGCACCAGACCCAGACTCACCACAGTGGCTGATGCCCACCCCCATCAAGAGTGTCGCCCTTAATACAAGTGAGAAAGGAAACAGACTTTGTGCAACTTGTCCCATTCTGGTCACTGTGAGCCACAGCAACAATGGCTCACAGTGACCAGAATTAAGGCCCGTGTGCAGTGAGCGACAGACACAGAACCATAAGGGGCTGCCCATGAGTTCAACAACACCAACTCAGGGGAATTCCTGTCCTCGGCCAGGAGAAAACTGCTACCGCTGCCTGGCACTCCCCTTATTTCTAAGTCCCCTGCAAGCGGGGCTACTTGTCACCTGACAGGGCAGAACCCTAGCCTTGGCTCAGGGCCTCTGCCATGTGTGCCCGAGGCGCGGACAGAGGCAGCCCCTCTGCCATGGCAGGTGCAGGCTGTCTGGGCGGTTTAGTTCCGTGGAAGTCTGCTGATGTTGGGGCCAGGTGCCCACTGGCCACGGGGCTGCCGTGCCTTTGAGGAGAGGGAGCAAAGGCAGGGCTCCGCCCCCTTCCTCTGTGGGGCTCTGACCGGATCTCCACCTGCACACGCAGTGTCCACAAATAGACCCACCCAGCTAGAGGATAAAGGAGACAGAGACAGGCAAGACGGCTCCGAGGCCGCGCCTGGGTGCAGAATGCGAGCGTGACAGCGCTTCCTTTTCAAGAGACAAACCGGTTGTCACCTTTAAAGAGCCAATGTTTTTTCCACCAAACCTTTCAGCACAGGCAAACCCTACCTCATCATACGTATTTTTAAATGTGACCAGTAAGGACCCCTAATCCACGCAGCATGCCACACCAGCCTTGCCTAAAAGCAAGGGGATGGGCAGCCATGTAAACAGAAACGGGGGTGGCGGGGGGGCTTCCATGAGTGCTGGTGTAGCCTCAGCCTCGCCGTCAGCCAAGCTCTGCTGACACAGAACCAGACGGAGGTGTACGGTCCAATGGAAGTGTGTGCTCAGGAGGCCCAATCTCATGCTAAGTCCACGAAAAACCATCAAAATCCAGTAAACCAACTTCAGCACCTAATCCAGTGTAACAATGCTTGGTCTACTTAACAGATTACATAAACTGCTTCTAGCAATTCAACGTGCAGAAAGCCAGCAGCCACCCAAATGCCAAAGCATCAACACTTCCCACCTCGCTGCACAGCTAGCAAAGCTGTCGGAGATATTCTACTGTAAATCATATCACAATGCCCTTCTTTTCCAAAAAGAAAAAGAAAAAAAAATCCTCTTTCCTCAGAGAAATGCTGGAGATACCTGATACCTGCCAGCACCGGAACGCAGAAAACAGCCGTCAGAATACCCTGTCTGGTCATCTGCGCGACGAGCTTTACAGAGAAAGCGGGGGCGGGTGGGGTCTACTCATCAAGAGTTTTATGAATACGTGTCTGAGATGTCCAGCCAGAAGAATCGTCACAACAGGGACAAAGGGGCCTCTAAGGCGGCACTGAAAGCGTCCGGCCTCACAGGATTTTGAAGGCACACATCTCACCCACCCCACTCCCTCCTCGCAGGGCCAGGAGCCATCTCCATGCACGGATCCTTCAGGGCCCAAGGAGTCCCAGCTGTCAGACAAAAAAGGCAACGTTAGCTCCAAGGACCTGCCCGAGGGCGCGGGTGAGAAGGATCAAAAGCCAGTTGCCAGGAAGAGCCCAGCGCTGCAGGAAGCGAGCTGGCTGAGAAGAGAGGGAAAGGCTTACGGCAGGAAGGTGGGCCCCGCACAGAGCCACTCACCGCTGGGGAACGAGGCAGGTGGCGCTGCGGAGGACAGCTCGGGACCACAAAACCAGAATGGGATTCTTGGCAGAGACTGGCTGCTAACAGGTGGAGGAGGGACAGGGCCGGCACAGGCTCCTGTGACAGCCAGCTCTCCCCGGAGCCGTGAGGGAGGCCAGTTTCCCAGCCACACAGGAGAGGCTGTGGCGAGGCCTCGGGGTCTATTTCAGAATAGCCCACAGTTACTGCAGCAAATTCAATGTACCCCTTCGACTCACATGAGCCCCAGCGGTGAACATCCTCTACGCGCTAGAGACCAAATAAAACAATTTACACACCCCAGGCAAGAACTTCTCCTGTTGGGCTACCCAGGAAACGGAAACAAAAATGCAACACTGGGACGATATGGTCTTTGGAAGACCAAACCTGCCAGCCTGACTCAAGGCAAGCGTGAAATGGTGGCCCCGGGCCAGGGGCCTGCAGGGCCACCGCCTGGCTAACTTGCTCAAATTTCCAGTGAGATCGCGATGGCCGCCTGCACAGGGGATGCTGACACGTGAGCAGATGTAGATTCCCCAAGACGGTGGTGGCTGACATGGATGCTCCCAAGCTGGACACGTCAGCCCTGGAGGCCAGGACCTGCCAAAGAAGCCCTCGCCAGGAGGCACGTTGGCTGAGCCGCTCCCGCAACCCCTCTCCCGCCCCCGCTCTGGGCGGCTGGGAAGCCCACCCCTCCTCCGGCTCCGGAGGTAAGGCCTGTTTGGTGGGAGCCAGTGCGAAGGCCTCTCGGTGCCTCGGTTTTCTAGTCCAGAGACTCCAAAGTGGGGGATGGGGGCCGGGAGCCTCCGAGGCCCTTTCCTGCTCTAAACCCCTATGCCTCTCATTCCTCTGTGCACGAGAAACGCTTTATTGAACGGCAAGCTAGGCTGAATCAGACAGTGGCAAGAACTGATAAGACAAACGTGTCCAGTCTCTCGGTCTGCAGGTAAGGACACAGGTCCGAGCCAGGGGGCCAGGCTGCTGGCTGAACTCAGTCACCTCCAGATCTAGGAGTCATGATGGCTAGAAATGACCAGAAAAGTGATGGATAAAAGGCAAACCATCCTCCACACCTTCTAAATGGGCTCCATCTCCAACCCGCGGTGTCTCCCAAAACCAAGTTGGTACATCTCCGGTGCCCCCGCCCCAAACTTCTGTTCCCGGTCAAACTGGAGCTGCGTTATCCCCCAGGCCTACTGGGCCCGAGATGCAGAGGGAAGGTACCCAGGGGGCTTCAACCCCATGCAGAAAGCGTGCTTAACATCAGAGTCGATTCAAAACACAAAGAGCCGCCAGCTCCCCGTGGCCGTCGGGGCCACCAGAAGCCTCCCTTCCTCCCACAGCCTCTGCCACTGGAAGTACTCCCACTGGTCCCAGACTGTCCCCAGCAAAGGTAGGGGCCACCCAGAGCCACCTGGCCGCCACCGGAATGACTGAGAGGAGACAAACCATCAGCGCGTCGCCCCACACGTCACCCCTTCTCGCCGGCTCCGCCACGCACACATTCCACCGACTGCAAACGTCTCCTCGGCTCGACCCACAAGCACGTGTGCAGTGTTCTCAGCTTAGTCCCTCCGGGCCGGGCTGCTCCTCACCAGAACCCAGGGGAGGTTTAGGAGCCGAGACGCAGAACCGTCCGCGCAGAAGTGAGCCAATAACTTGATGATCAATCAAACAACCGGCTAAAATGCTGCCTCAGCATCCTTCCTAAGCCGGTCTTGGGGCCTCTGTCCAAGGCAAGGCCTGGTTCTGCTTCCTGTTCTGCAAGCACCGTGCAGAACTGCAGCAGACCAAACCGCCGTGCAAAAGAAGAGGAGGGGACAGCTCGCGGCCAATAAAGCCAGCTCCCTGGTCCTCTCAGCCCCAGCACCTGCAAAGGATTTCTCCTGCTCTGGGAAACCAATCTTCTTTCCTAGAAATTGGAAAGGGCACACTTCACATCCAGCTAATAGCCATCTATTTACACCAAGACTGGACGAGAAAATCACACAACTATCTTGAAAATTACAGGAAAAAAAGTATGTGCTATGGTTTGCTTGTTTAAAAACAAAGTCCAACTAAAAATAAAAGCAGACTTCCCTAACTTAAAAAAAAAAAAAAGCTACATATCAAAGTTCCATAGCAAATACCAGACTTACTAAAGAAAATTTTAAGATGTGCTTTCTTTAAGATCAAGAACAAGACGGATGTATCCTTCCCACCACTGCGGTCAGCAGAACACTAGCGGTCACGGCCGAAGCACAGCGGGAGAGCACACGTGGACCGAACCAGAGAAAACTTCCTCACTGGTCGAGGAGCACAGCACAGACAGATAACAAGGGCTCGGCAAGACTGCCAGAAGCAAGGTGAAGAAAAGCATACCCACTCCCTTCACTGAGCACAACTGATCTGAAAACACACCATTCAAAACAGCAGGAAAACTAGGCAACTAGGAACCAACCTATTAATCTGCAGGAGCTTTGTGGAGAAAATTCATTTTTTTTGCTTTTTTGGGCCGCACCCACAGCTTATGGGGTTTCCCAGGCTAGGGCTCTAATCGGAGCTTAGCCGCCGGCCTACGCCACAGCCACAGCAACACCAGATCCAAGCCGTGTCTGCGACCTACACCACAGCTCACGGCAACACCGGATCCTTAACCCACTGAGCAAGGGCAGGGATCGAACCTGCGTCCTCATGGATGCTAGTCAGATTCATTTCCGCTGAGCCAGGACGGGAATTCCTAGAGAAAATTTTTTTTAAATTTTTACTAAAGCTCAACTCATGTTAAGACAACCTAACCAAAAGACGGCACTCACAGTCAAGGATGGGATGGCTTAGATGTCAATTCTCCTCAAAAGTCAACCTTTAAATACCAGTAGGATTCTATACAGAAAATGTACAAATTTGATGTAAAACATATGTGGGAGAATAACCGTCTTCAAAGACCTCATGTACTTTTTAAAAATAGCAAACTCTTGTCTATGGATGTGGGCAGAGGTGAAGAGTGTTAGCACTCCAGGTACTGACCTAAAACAAAGCCAAAGTGGTAATAACACACACACACACACACACACAGCATGAATGACACTTGCCCAAGAACAGAACAGGAAATCTCAAAACAGGCCTTGGGGGGGGGGGGCGTGTGTGTGTGTGTGTGTGTATGTGTCACAGACAGAGAGAGAGAGACACCTTGGCATAAGATAAAACATCATACATGAGTGGAGAAAATAGTATTTTCTACAACAGTACTAGAAAACTTATCTTTACATGGAGAAAAATCTCTACTCATATCATATACCAGAGAGAGAAAAGATCTAAATGTAAAAGGCAAAAACTGTAAAGCCAATAAAAGAAAAAAAATCAATTATTTTTTAACTATTGGAAACTAGTAGATTCCTTAAACAGGATCCCAAAGCGGAATTCGGAATGTAAAAAATTGATCGGATTTAATTACATTCAAATTAAGGATTTCTGAGAACAAAGGACAGCTTGAAGTTAAAAGAAGTACAAGAGAGAAAATAGCTGGATATCTAAAACTGATACAGAATAACAAATACGTATCAAACACTAACACACAGGAAATCCGATGGAAAACCTCATAAAAGGTATGAACAACAATTCAACAGAGTAAGAAACTCTAAAGGCTAAAAATGTATGAATAGACAAACTTACCTACTAATAAAAAAGCAAACAAATAAGCATAACAAAATACTGCATCACACTTATGAGACCGGGGAAAACAGAAAAGTTGTTTATGAACGTTGGCCAGGAAGGAGGCAAACCACATCACCAGCCCTAAGGGGGACATAAACCAAAACCACAATAAGACGCCACCTCCCCTCCTTGCAGTGGCCACAATCAAGAATTTAATGAGGGGAGTTTCCGTCGTAGCGCAGTGGTTAACGTATCCGACTATGAACCACGAGGTTGTGGGTTCAATCCTTGGCCTCGCTCGGTGCGTTAAGGATCCAGCATTGCTGCGAGCTGTGGTGTAGGTCGCAGACGCGGTTTGGATCCTGTGTTGCTGTGGCTGTGGTGTAGGCCAGCAGCTGTAGCTCCGATTAGACCCATAGCCTGGGGATCTCCACATGCCACGGGTGCGGCCCTAAAAAGCGCGGGGGGCGGGGTGGGGAGGATTTAGTGAGGATGTGAAAGAAGGAGAACAGAACCCTCAGCTCACTGTGGTGGGAACGTAAAAGGGAGCAGCTGCTTTGGAAAGCAGACCCGCAGTTCCTCAAAAGGTTAAACAGAGTCACCACGGGACACAGTAATTTCATCCTGGCTACATGCTCAAGAGAAATGAAAACATGCCTACCCAAACCTTAAGCCCCAATGTTCACAGCAACCTTACCACGAGAGTCAAAAAGGGGAACCAGACCAAATGGTCATCAACTGACGAGCGGGTAAACAAAATATAGCTGCACACAGGGGATGTTATTCAGCAATAAAAAGGAGTGGAAAACTGACACATGCTATCACACAGATGAACTTTTTGAAAACATTACGCTAAGTGCAAGAAGCTGGTCATAAGAGGCCACACAGTTTACGATTCCATTTACATGTTCCAGAACAGGAAAGAAAGACAGAAAGCAGGTAAGTGGTTGCCTAGGGCTGGGGAAGTTGGGAAGAAATGGGGAGTGAACAGCTACAGGCAGGGGGTTTCTGCATCAGCAGACGAGAATGACATGAAGTTCACTGTGGGAGTTCCCGTCGTGGCTCAGTGGTAATGAAACCCACTAGGATCCCCATGGATCCAGGTTCAAACCCTGACCTTGCTTAGTGGGTTAAGGACCCAGCTTTGCTGTGATGTAGGTCACGGATGCTGCTTGGATCCCACGTTGCTGTGGCTGTGGTATAGGCCGGCAGATACAGCTCTGACTGGACCCTTAGCCTGGGAACATTCATATGCGTGGGTGTGGTCCTAAAAAGCAAAAAAATAAAATAAAAATAAAGTTCACTTTGGTGATGGATATAAACCACTGAACAACCCATTTAAACAGATGAATTGAATGGCATATGAATTATACTGCAATAAAGCTTAAAAAAAGGGGGGGGGGTGAGTAGAAGAACAAAAAACTCCCACTGCTGGTGGGAGGTGGGCACGTAAACTAACAAGGCTGCTCTGAACACGGTGATGTAGGCGCGGAGCCGGGAGTATTTGGGGGCCGCCCGCCCTGAGCCCCATCAGCTGTTATCATAGAAAGTGTCCTATTCTAGGGGATAAAGCCCAGGGCCCGGCGTGGGAACTGCAAGTCACAGGAAAAAATACTCCAGATCCTAAGTCATTACAGAAAACGCACATTCAACCCCTAGTGGGTACATTGCACACCTGCGTTAAGTGGCTAGCCTGAAAAAACTGACAATACCAAGTGCTGATGGCAACGCAAAATGACACAGAGCCTGGAGAATAACCAGCACTCCTGCTTCTAGCTGTTCATCCCGGAAAAATGAAAACCTAAGTTCACACAAAAACCATACATGAATGTATACAACATTATTCATCACTGCCAAATGTGGAAACAACCCAAATGCTCTTCAAGAGTGGACAAGGTGTATGTTCCCACAAAGACACACCACTCAACAACAGGAAGAACAAACACGTGACACACGCCCGCATCCCAAGTGCACTGCACTGACTGAAAGAAGCCACTAACAGCAGGTACATGGTTCCATTTCACGGCATCCTGGAAAAGGCAAAACAACAGGGACAGAAATCAAACTAATGGTTACCAGGGGCTGAGGGTGTGAGGGGAGAGACAGTCGGGAATGTTGGGATTGTCCTGGATCCTGCGTGGGGTGGTGGTTGGAAGAATCTACTCAGATGTCAAATACAGTCTGTAGAACTGTAAGAATTACACAACCCAAAGAGTTAACTTTACCACCTGTAAATTTCAAATAATTAAGTGGTAGGAAAAAATAAACTCATACACAGTATACAAAGTTTTATCAACTGAAGACACACGTTCAAACACGTACCAAAACTTGCCCTTAAAAGGAAAGGTGGTGGAGATGAAGGATGAAATAACAGAACTGATGAAAACAGAAGTCTCAGACAACTGAAGATGACACCCTGAAAAACACGACAAAAGCTCAACTCTCCCTTATCTGATGTCCATAAACAGCAAAGGGGGAGAAGAAATACAGTAAGAAAAGGACACCTGATTGAATGAACAGGCCACCTTATCGGCGGGGCAGCCCGTCCACACTTGCAGAGGGCCTGCAGTGAGCAGAGCTGTGATTTAGCACCAAGAAGGACACGTATATCTAAAACAACGGGAAACTGAGAACACACAGAAAAAGAAAGCAAGGTATTAACATCTCACTGGCTACTTTTCTACCCCCATTAATGCTACTCTGATGACCAAGGTCAAAAACAAAGACCAGACTGTTACTTCTGATGTTGGTCATGCACCAGTGTGCGAGGACACGTGCCAACTGCTGTCAGCCAGAGGGGCCTGCGGGAGGACAGCTCTCCTCCAAGTGAAATGACATCTGGGGGAGCACCGACTTGACGGTAAGGGCACAGCGTTCAGGGAGGATCCCGCTTCCCTCGAGAGAGTCTTGGGTGAGGAAACGCACTTCGGTGAACCGCAGCCCCAGGGAACCAGAGCGGTGCCGCTTCCTACTGCTTGACTAAAGGAAGAGTTTCGGACGCGCACAGGCTAGAAAGGGTCACGGTCGGCGTTCAACCACCTGCACTGCGCACACGTTTCCCGGCCCATTAGGTTCCCAAGAATCCTTACAGCCTCTGCTCTATTCACACCCGAACAAAGGGGCCCTAGAGAAGCACCCTTCAGATCCACTGTCCCCAAAACGTTGCCTGGGGCTCCTCTGAGCCTGGCACACAGGCTGCACAGCACTGAGCAGTGTAAAAATCACCACCCTATCTGGACACATTTGCTCACGGCGCTCGCAAAGCCCCTACTCGGTTTGGCCATAAAAGTTCCGTGGGCACAGCCGCAGTCTGAGACAGTCCACAGCACCCGTGGGGCTGTCCGGGTCCCCCAGTGCCAGCCCTGGAGACACTGTTCCGTCTGCCTGCACCTGGGACTGGCAGTGCTGGTGAGTGCGCTGCGGGGCCGTCCCGTGCTGCACAGGACGGGCTGCAGCATCCGCGGTCCCCACCTGCTTGGTGCCAGCAGCACCCCCTCCTGCCCGAAGGGACAACTGAGAGTGTCTCCAGACACGGCCCCCCGCCGCTTCAGCGCAGCAGGGCACACGGGGCCGCGGGGAGGTCCCGGGACTGCACGGGGAGGCTCGGCCCGCCTTCTCCCCTGGTCCTGGAAACTGGGCTTCCTGCCTCGCCCCAGGTACGCTGCCGTCGCCTCTCCACCCGCTACACCTACAGGACCTCACCTATATTCCCAGGTCTGAAACCAGAGGTCAGCACAAGAGCAGGATCTGCCTTGGGGCGGGGTCAGGAGGAAGGTGTGAGTGGAGAGAAAATGCAGACGCACGTCGGCACGTCCTACCAGACACGTTCGTCGCTGGGCAGCGACACTGACACTTCTTCTCTGATAAAGAGATTGTGAGGTCACAAGACAATATGGGCCAGGGAAAGACGGTAGTTTTGGTTCATGTTTCCGAACAAAAAGCATAATGCACTGATTATATTCTCTTGTCCAAACTGGGATGCTTCTGAAAATAAAGAGACTGCTATTAACAGCTCTGCTGGGACCGGAAGCAACATGGGGATGGAAGGTGATCTCCCCAGGAGCCTCATTCAGAGGCAGAGCCACCTCGGATTGATGTAATTATGCAATGTTTGCCAAATTTTTAGTACGCTAATAATGCCTTTAAGACTCGTGGATTGTGAGTAAATATTTTTGCACTTCTTTCCCTACTGGTAAAATGGGCTTTTTTAATTTTAGGGACTATTATTTCCCTTTGGGAAGGAGGGGGGCACATTAGAAGTCCAAAGAACATAGCTTTTCAAAATTACTCCAAGTGTGTCTGCAGTGGACACAATGCACATCAGACCCTAGGCAGAATCATCTGCACTTTCACGCAACAGCAAAACACACTAAGGGACTTTCCTGTATTAGCCTTCTGGTGAATCCAATAGGTAAAACTACCCTAGAATTTTTTAGGAACTGATCAAGGATCTGAATCCACTACTAGACAGCTACTCACTCATGTTTCCCTAATATCGTTACTACCATAAAAAACAACCAGGACAAGCAAACGTTTGACAAACAAATTTTCTGTTTTGTTTTTTTGCCTTGCACCTGATTTGCTTTGGTTCAAGTGGCCTGCTGTTTGAGAATATTAATAAGTAGATTATTATAAAAGCAAAGTATAAATAAACCTAATTTTTAGTATGCTAACAATGCCTTTAAGACTCATGGACTGTGAGTCACTTGGCAAGATAATTTAAGAATTTTTTTCAATTAAGGGAAAAGTTATCACTTACTAAAAATCTAACATATCAGGCCTACAGGATCTCGGTCTTTATAGTAATCCCGTAAGATAAGCACATTTATCTGCATTTGGCCGCTCAGGATGTCAGCAGCCCACGAAACATCCAGACAGTTAAGTAACTGTACCAGTATCCGAGACTAAAATCCTGGCTTATAACTCTAAGTAAATCTCAAAGTAGAGATTCTAAAAGGCCAGCAATCTCCCCAACACACACAAAAACACTTAAGAGAGTTGTTCTGCTGAATGGGATGAGGGGCGCTGTGAATGGTGCTTACAAAGAAATCAGGCTTAGATTCCTATACAACGTCCACTGTACAATCCTATTATGTCTTCACTGCTCAGCTAAAAAACAAAACCAAAAAAGTCTCTCCCTCTCCTGCACACCAAGGCAGGCTGTCCCACTCTCCAGCACGAGTGTGCGCATGTGCATGCACACACACACACACACACAGTTTCATTGGGGCCTCGGCGATGGGCCCTTTGTGGCAGAAAGCTCCCGTGGTAAACTAATGGTGAGGACACAAAGGCTTCTGGTTAATATTCTTTTAAGTTATACTCATTTAATTGATAACTAAATATTTAATTTCCCCCCGGTTAAGCAAACTACAGCAAATGAAGCCCTTGGACGGTATGCAATATCTACAAGATCTTTCCAGGCCTCAGATTCACCAACATAAACACAAACTTCACGGCCCCACTATTCCCCTCCTCCCTCCACTGCCGCTTTGTTTTTGTTTCTTGTGGAAAACACACGCTACACAGCAATTCTGTGATTTGATCATAGCCACACAGACAAAACTAACTCCACTCTTTGGATCTTCAGTAACGTTCAGACCACATATTTGTTGGTTTTTCTTGGGGGGGGGGGTGTTAACACCTTTTAGTTTATGCATATTCAAGCATACATAAAGATTCTGGTATGATGCATATCAGTGTGACACTGGCAGTTATTTGGGAACTTCAAATTAAGGGCAATTTTCACTTTCTACTGTGTACCTTTCTTTTTCAGATTTTTTATCATAGTTGATTTACATTGTTCTGTCAATTCCTGCTATACAGCAGTGACCCAGTCATACATCTGTGCACACTCTATTATGATCCATCACAAGTGACTGGACATAGATCCCTGTGCTAATATCTTCTAGACAAGACTGAAACCAAAACAGGTATGAGACCTAATGCTGATCCAGCAATGAAGAAACCAGTGTCTGCTAATTCCCTCCAGACCCAATCGTGCTCTGTAAAGCCCCTTAATTAAGCTGAAACCTGAGGCCCTCGCCTCCATCACCACGTGAAGAACTAAAAATACTAGTTCTGAAAGCTAGGGGAGGTTTGGAAGGGTAGTAAAAACCGCACCAACTCTGTGTCCAAGACCCACTCGTCTTACCTGTTAATTTAATTTCTACCTTACTTGACAGTTTGTGGACCATACTAATTAAACTTCAGAATCCTACTTCGATGATGGGAAAACAGCCTCCAGCTCACCACCCAGGGTCTTCCTCTGGGCCAAGGAATCTCAGGAGACTCCCTTACACAAGAACCGGCAGAACCAAGCATCTGGATTCTTGTCCTGCTCAACCTGGAGCAGTTAATACTGTTTAACAAGAGCAGCTCAGTACATTTTCATCAAATTCTACAGAATGGTTTAAGAGATGAAGGGCAGGGAGTTCTCTGATGGCCTATCCGGTTGAAGCTCCTGCATTCTCAGAGCTGTGGCTCTGGTTGCTGCTGTGTGGCGTGGGTTCAATCCCTGGCCCAGGAACTTCCACATACTGCCTGTGTGGCAAAAAAAAAAAAAAAAAAGAGAGAGAGAGAGAGAAAGGGGGAGAGGAAGGGTGACTTTTCACCACGGTGTTGTTCCTCCTGGTATTCTTGAGGCAGCCATAGTTTCTAAAGGACAACCTCACTGGGAAAATAGATAAGGCACTTCAGACACAATTAGCAAAACTTTTCATCCGACCTGAGGACAGCCGGAGGAGAAAATCATCCAGGAGTCACTGCACCAATTACCTGCTTAGCTCAGTACAAGCCCACGTCCTCTTGCACACAGCACCCCGCACGGCATCTGCCAGCCTCTCCCGAGTTGGGTGGGGTCGTGTCACTGGGCCCAGCCCCCCCAAGGAATGGGGGGCGCCGACAGTGTGCCCGGTGTCTAGGCCTGGGCACAGGAGAACGTCCGACACGAGCCCAGACACCGAGCACATTTTCTGCCCCCACGCCAACTGCACACAGGCCCGCGCAGCCACGTGCGGAGGACACAAGGAAGGGCCGCAAAGCAGGAGGAGTCGGGCTCCCGAACAACTGTTTAAAGGAAAACCAGCCATGGATCTGGGCAGCCAGTGAGCGAGAATAAACTGCTATCGCGTTGGGCTGTTCGGAATCGAAGGCGTTTACTCCAGCAGCTGACCTCATGCTAATAAATCCACCGGGCAACTCTGGACCGAGATCAGACGGCCTTGGAAGCGGTGACTCAGGCGAGACAAGCCACACCAGATGGCAGCCCTGGATACGCCAGTCAGGGCGACAGCGTGTTTGGCCACAGGAAGCGGTCTGCGCCCACGGGCAGTGACACGCGTGCAGAGGGGCCGAGGCTGAAGGACAGCGTTTCGAACCATGGTCGCTACTCCCGCGGTCAAACGTCAGCCGGTGTAAACCAGCCAAGCCCCCCCGACGTCGCGTCAGCGTACCTGACTCTGAGTCTACGACAATCTACGGTCAGGTCACTTGACAAGAACAAGGGTCGACAAAGTCCAGGCCGGGTCTCCCCAGCCGTGCGTCTTTTCTTATCAGAAATTTAACGTCAAGACCTTTGCTTTCCCATATGGCAGCCCTCCTCTTGAATCATGAAGATGATAAAAAGGATAAAACTGAACAGTGCTCCCCTTTTTGCCCCATCCAGACCCCAACGGGATGCGCCCCCACCCCCACCGGCAACGTCCGCGACCGTGGCAGTCGCAGCCCTCCTCCATCCTCCTTGCTTCGGCCTCCGTGGACGCCTGCTCCGTGCGAGGCGCGAATACACCCAATCAGTTAAGGGAGGAAATCGGCGCTCGCTCACTTCCACTGACTGCACACCAGGTACCTGCACATACTCAACTCCACGTAGCCTCGCACAGTGAGGCGTACACCATGATTTTCTGTGTTACAAATGAGGTGGCCAGGAAGTTTATTTTGTTTTTTTTTTTGGTCTTTTTTTGCCTTATCCAGGGCCGCACCTGCGGCATGTGGAAGTTCCCAGGCTAGGGGTCTAACAGGAGCTGTAGCCGCCGGCCTTCGCCACAGCCACAGCAACGCTGGATCCGAGCCGTGTCTGCGACCTACACCACAGCTCACAGCAGCACCAGATCCTTAACCCACTGAGCAAGGCCAGGGATCGAACCCACAACCTCATGGTTCTTACTCGGATTCGTCAACCACTGAGCCACAACGGGAACTCCGAGGCGGCCAGGAAGTTTAAAAACAAAACAAAACCCTCAAGCCCATGCACCAAGACAAGAAACATTCAAGTCCAGGAAAATGGACTCTGAAACCTATTTTTCCCATTTCAAAATGCTGTGTACTGCCACCCTTTAGATAGTTAAAAAAAAAAAAAAAACACAGAGAATTACGATCCAATTTTCATTTCTTTAAAATATTCATTTTAGCAACTCAAATGGTTCACAGAACTTCCATCCTTCCACTCTGCCTTTACCGCATTCCCACAAAAGCCCGTATGCTCCCTGACTCCAAGCGGGTTAAGGGCCTCAACGCGGTCAACCAGGTCAGAAGGGGGCCTAGTCTTAGGTTATCAGAGCTTCCTGCTGCCTCCATTAGGAAAAAGTTCTACCTGTGGAATTTTCATTTCCACCAGAATTACTGCAGCAATTTTTTTCGCCAGTTCTTAAGATTCCCCAAAGCCCATTTGAAAGATACTTTTTTTTTTTGGTCTCTTGTCATTATCAGGGCCACATCCGTGGCATATGGAGTTTCCCAGGTCCAATCAGAACTGTAGCTGCCAACCTACACCACAGCCACAGCCACAGCGACGCCAGATCCGAGCTGCGTCTGCGACCTTCGTCACAGCTCACAGGAACACCGGATCCTTAACCCACTGAGCGAGGCCAGGGATCGAACCCGCAACCTCATGGTTCCTAGTCAGATTTGTTAACCACTGAGCCATGATGGGAACTCCAACACTGTATTTCTAAATGCAGGAAAAAGGGCCTATGCCCAGGAACTCGAGACAAAAGGGACAGCTGTAAACTTTTTTAGTGGTAGAGCGTGATGACCCAAGCAGGACTGGGAAACCGTTTTTAATACAATCCTTTCCCACTTACAGAACTGTGCGAAGATAACTTGCAGTGTTGTACCATAACCACTACCTTAATTATTTACTAACCCAGCCTCCCTCAAAGTCAGATGTAGATAAACTAGCTCAAGAATCAACACTCTCAAGGCTCAGAAGCTTTTAAAACAACAGCACTAAGTTCAAACAAATGTGCTAACTGAAAATATCGAAAGGCTCGCATTCTCAGGTTGGTCCCAGTTTTTATCCTAAACCATGCTCAAATCAGGTGATGAATGGCTGTCACTTAATAAGAAATGCGTTTCTGATGACAAAGTCTCAGTCGGAAATACTTTGTTTGAAAGGGAATTTCAACATCAAACACTTTTCCCAAAACTACATTTCTGTCAGTGACATTTAAGACGACAGAACCATCAGAGCCAGGTTCTTCTGACTGCAAAGGGCGCAGTGTTGCTCCCTCCTCGGCAGGCCTGCTGGGCTATTTACCAAAGTCCTCCCGGCACTCGGCTCGCATCTCAGTCAGGCGCCGCATCGCGGAAAACCGCACTCGCGTCTTTCAGCCTTACCTTCAGATAGGACCCGTAATATTTGGTTACGTAGGGACTGTCACACTGACTCAGCACTGTGATTTCTTGCTGAATGTCCTCTATCTCATCTTCCGCCTCTTCCAGATCAATGATTTTTATGGCGACCACTTTCTGAGTCCGATTGTCAATGCCTTTGAACACCTCACCAAAAGAGCCCTTCCCGATTTTCTCCAGTTTGGTGAACAGCTCCTCCGGATCCGCTTTTAGGTTCTGTGGGAGAGAAGGGGAAAAGGGAAACTTTAGTAATGCACAGGGCTGTGATTGCTTTGTCCTTATAAATTTTTTTTGCCTTTCTTTAGGGCCAAACCTGTGGCATATGGAGGTTCCCAGGCTAGGGGTCAAATAGGAGTTACAGCTGCCGGTCTACACCACGGCCACAGCAACGCGGGATCTCAGCTGCGTCTGCGACCTACACCACAGCTCACGGCAACGCCGGATCCTTAACCCACTGAGCAAGGCCAGGGATTGAAGCCCCATCCTCACGGATCCTAGTCGGGTTCGTTAACCGCTGAGCCAGGACAGGATCTCCCCGCTTTGTCCTTATCGATAAGGCACAGGCCATCGACTTTCAAGGACTGACGTGTTTTCCTCACTTCAAGATCAGGCTGGGGGTGACCAGCGGCCTTCACATTCAGGTCACAGAGATCTCCAAACCCCGCAGACCCGTGCGCATCAGACTCCAGAGCGCAAAGAAGAACAATGACCAGCTAGATTATAAAGCTGGGAAAGCTTCCAGCTTTTGTACAAGTAAGTAAATAAATACAATGTTTGTTACAATAGACGTGGATTTACTGAAAAACCACTCGTCTAGCAAAAACTCTATTCTCTCCCCAAGTCCCCGATCCCCAGTTTTCCTAATTCGGGTAGAAGCACACATGAAGCAGCCGTTAATTAACCACAAAGAGCGTCTAACGGGGAAAGAATGTCTACCTCGTTTCATAACAGGCCGTGCGGGGGGGGTGTGGGAGGGAAAGTGAAGGCGCAGGAAGGGGTCCGCAAGGCAACGGGGGGTGGGGGGGGGGACACTGAGTCCAACGAGCTCTGTGGGTGACCGGCCACCCCGGTGAACCCGTGGAGCTGCAAGCACTGCCCCTAGGGACCCCAGACCCAGTAACACCGGCAAAGACGGACACCAGACGCGCGGATGAGACGCCAGGTGATGGCAGAGCTCACAGACCCCGCCAGCCTGTCCACGGACACCAATGGGGAGAAACGCGCCCGGGGGTCCGACTCTCACTCTTGCGCTGCCCTCCGCACCGCCCTCCAGGCTGACGGAGAGCGGCCCCCTCTTCCCAAAGCCGGTCCCAGAAGCTGGGCCTCCGACCCGCCTCCTTTCCTCCAGGATGTGGCTTCGCCCACCAGCCCCTCACTGGACCATGGGTTCAGGTGTCTGCCGTTTAAAACCACCGCTGCCTGGCTTCGGGCCGCCCCCGACACCGGCTCCCCGTCCCCAGTGCCAGTCCGGCTCCTGCTCTGCTTGGCATCGTCGCACGTGGCATCGCAGCATCGACCCGACAAGGACCCCCCCCCCACTCCCCCAGAACCTCCTGGTCCCCTGGCCTACAACGCCACTCCCCCAGTCTCCCTGGTTCCAGAAGGGTCTTCAAGCACAGACGATCCCGGAGTCGGCCAGAAATCACGGGCATCTCCCCCGAGGTTCCAGATTTGGCCTCCGGCTCTTTCCTCCTCGTCCCCAGGGTTTGGGACCAAGTCCCCTACACCTGGCTGGTCAGAATCACCTGGGACACTCAGACCCCAAATACCCTCACCGTCATAAAGGAGGGGGGGTGCTGCGTGACCCATATGTTTAAAAGACCTCCACCAAAGAGGCACCTTGGAGAAAAAAAGGCGGTTTTCAATTACCGTGTACAGGGTAACTTTCAAACTGCTGGCTCCAACCCTGCATTCTGGAGGATCAGTCGCTTGCTGGGGACCCCGCTGACGCGGACACGCCAAGCTCAGCACTGCATCCTCCACGGCGCCACCTCCCTCGCCCCGCGGAAGCCGAGGGCGCTGGGGCACGTCTCGCCCCTCGCCCGCCGGCCAGCACGGGTCCCCCGAGCAGTAAGCAACCCAGAGTCTACCAGTGACCTGAAGAATACACCAGTTCAGGGAGACCTGGGACCTGGGGGGCGGGGGGCGGGCTGCACGGGCAGCGACGAGGTGCCAAGCGCCACCTGTGCCCCAAGAGCGGGATTCTCCAGCCCAGGAGCATCCGAACCACCCGGAGGGCTAGTGAGCCACACGATGGCCTGGCCCCTCACCTGAGGTTCTGCCTCGGTGACTCCGGTGTGGCCAAGAACCCGAGCGCCCAGGTGACACAGGTGCTGGTGGCCTGGGGACCACGCTTTGAGAGACTTGCTTAGGAGACCTGGGGGGACAAGCAAGGCCTCCCCGACAAGGTGATGAGCCCCTAAAACAGGGCTTGTTTCACCTCAGTTGACCTGACCGCCTCTGCTAACAGCCCCACCCCCCCACCAAGAAAAAAACAGGGGCCTTCCTTTCCCCGAGTCAATAAAAAATGAAGCCAAGAAGAATTCAGCCAAACCCCTACGATGTTAGAGGTGAGAGTGTGGGAGACGGTTACAAAAATAACAGCCAATGACTGTGCCCCCTGTGTCCACACCCTCTTGGCACGCCCCCAACAAGGAACAGCTCTGCTCCCCCCACCCCTCAGCTGGTCTTGACCGTGTTTTAACTTGGGCAACTTCTGAGTTGAGGCCGCAAAGGGCTGGGGAGGCTGAGAGCGAGCAGTCGGGGGACGGGGGCGGGGGTCCATCACAGCCACTGCGTGGCCCCAGCTGAGGCCCCGGACGTGCAGGAGGCCGGCCCTGACCACCCAGCCTAACCCTGGCACAGAGGCAGCAGCCACAAGGGCACACCTGGCAGAGGCCAGCCCAGCCACCCCAGCAGCCGCTGTTCAAAACTACCAGGCTCTGGCTGGTGTGTTACCCCAGGAGACACCCGATAAAACTGTATGCCAGGCCACCGGCCAGAACTGCCCAGCCCAGTTACCGCCCAGCGCCTCCTGCTGTCTCCAGTGGGGTCTGGGGCGGGGGGGTCTCTTTAGTTCAGGGCTCTCTGAATCAAGAGAAGCCTTCCACCCCCGGGGAGCTGCCGGTTCGCAGGCAGCCCTGATCTGGGACAAACTCAAGGTGGATGCTGTGCACAGAGGAACCCCTGGGACCAGGAGGCAAGTCCCCAGATCGTTACAGTAACGCCTCCAATAAATAATCCCTCCCTGTGCTCCGGCCCCTACTCGACTCCGCCTGCTGCTCCCCTTGGCTCTGGGATTTTCTGGGAAGCTGCGCTATGAATGAAGTTAAGCCCCAGGCCCTGCAGCTTTCACCTCCACCAACACAAGGAGGCCTGGGCAGGCCTGCAGGAGGAGTCACGTGGAGAAGGGGCCGGGCCCCAGGCACCTCCAGGCCAACTGCAAACCCAGAGGGGGACAGCGGCGTCCTAGCTGCCCCTGGTGGGCCCGGGCCCTCCCAATGACCGCAGGAAACGAATGAGCCAAGCAGAAAAAACCCAGGTCAACCGGACGCATTGTGAGAAATAGCCATTAGTGTTTCAGGCACGAAGCCCTGGGGCGATGCGTCACCCAACAGGTAAACCACAGGTCACCGTCAGAGAAGCGCCCCCCCGCCCAGGTCCCCAGGAGGCACACGCAGGCTTCCACGCCCTGGAGAGGGCTTCCTTTCAACCAACTGCCCCGCTTTCCTTTTGCTGGGTCCAAAACAGCTGCTGCGCTACTGCTCTGCCCGTCCTCCCTCACGCCCCTCTTCCTGCCCAGGGAGCCAGACCTGTGGGGTTACTGCAGCGTTTCTGTCCCGCATCAGCTCAAGAGCGGTGTTGCATCCCACACTTTGCCACTGTGTTGTTACCAGCTGTCAGGCAGGCTAAAAAACCACCCCTGGCAACAAGGGAGCTATCTGCCAAGACGGGGACAGCAGGGCCCTAAAGAAGCAGGGTCCCCCTCTTTGGCAACTCTCACGTAAGCTCACTGCCATGCACCGAGGTGACCTGGTCCAACAAGGAATTCCAGGGTTCTGCCGTCAGAACCTGTTCTCAGGGAAGCAGGTCTCCCTGGTAGAAGAGGGCCGTCCGGCGAAGGTTTAAACTGCACCAAGCGCTGGTCACCATCCCAGATGAGAAAGCTCTGCCGGCTCCTCGCCCCGCCCCGCCCCACCCCACCCCACGGGCCTGAAAGGCTCAGGGGCAGCAGCGGCCACCCGGACACAGAGGCTCAGCCTCCGCCCTGCAGGGAAAACCGGGACCCCGCCCCGCCACTCTCATCCTAGAGCAATGAGGCTGGGGGACCGGAGGGGCGGGGCTGGGGTGCTGCGGGCACGTCCCACCCCTCAGGACCCGGACTGGTCCCTAAAGAGCATCATCACTTAGATGCCCACTTCCAAGGGGAGCTGGGAGACCACGGCCCTCAGGCACGGAGGTGGCTTGAGTCTCGGGGGTATGCTCGCTGCAGGGGCACCCCACAAGCCGCTCAACATCTGAACTGTGTTTCCTCCCCTCAGACAAGGGCTGGAGAGAGAGAAGTAGCATCTCTCGATTAACGTACCACCAGCCACGGGATCTGCCGCGTCTGGGGCGGCGTCCGTAAAAGAAGGCACTCGGTGACCGGAGTTTACACTCAGCTCTCCGTGTCCCTCAAAACCTCCCCCATCTGTGTCAGGAAACAGCCCGCCTTCCCATTTTGGGGGGCCTCGGGGTTAAACAAAACCGGTCAGGAAATGATGCTTGGTCTTTCTACCTCTTGTCTTCCGCATCACCCTTTTCATCATGACAACACCAGGCCATCTGTCTCTTTAAATTATAGTCAGCTAAATTCTGGGCCTTTCTACACACTCACACCTTAACTTTAACTTCAAGATTTAGCAAAATCAGGGCATTTGTTGTACTTTATCACCCTATGTTGGAGACCACTGAACAGCTGAACTCTGCAGAAGGCAAATACCTGTGGACACAGAGTTCTAAAGTACAGAGTGTCTTTCAAAGACAAGATAAAGGACTTATGCATTAACTATGTCATTCTATAAACAGCTGCACTATGTCTTAAGGACACACTCTTTTATATCACTAAGGAGACAACCTCGTTATTGCCTATGCCTGTCCTTGCTCACTAATCTTGTCACCTTCACTCATCTCCTCACCTTCCTTAATAAAAGACGTGTGGGCCAAAGCCGAGCCCTCTTTTTCGCTCTGTCGGCAGACGAGAGTGCTTCCTGGTCCCCCGCTTTCTAAATCTAAGAGTCTTGTATGTTTTGTTGTAGCACACCGTCCCTCTTCCAGGATTCCCTGTCGCCCTGCAGCGCTGGACACGGCAATCCTAAGGTCAGGATCCTTGAAAACTGACCAAAATAAGCAAAGACACACTTCCTTTCCTCCAGGTCAGGGGGCCCAGGCACAGATCTGGGCTCTGAAAAGGCCAAGTCCCTTTGCCAACAAGCCCAGAACACTTTCCCGGTCTGGGATGGTGGGAAGAGCCGAAGAGCCAAGGGACTGTGCCCAGGGGGTCCTGCATCGTCCACAGGCACTTCTCGCTCTGACATGTCAGCGTGGGCGACCACCTGCCCCAAAGCCTGGCATCTCCTAGAACAAGCAGCAAACAAGCATGGGCATGGCTTGAGCAGGCGTCACACCGCATATGGCACGGCGAGGGGCCCCCACACCTTCAGAACTCTGTTCCTCTGAAGAGGAAACCCAAGGGCAGGGCGCCCTGCTCCCCCCCGCAACGCCTGAGAAGGCCTACAGCTGCCCCTCTGAGCAGGCTTCTACAACCATCCGTCCATCTCATGACCCCTGAGAGAATTCACTAAAACACTCCTATGATGACTTAAGTATTGCATTTTTAAGCCTGAACAGCTATTACGGTATTCTTTTGATCACTTCTGGCAATGAAAACTGCATCTGGCATCACTAATCAACTTTCAAAGTCCCTTAGCTTCAGACGTACCACTTGCATAGTTGCACACATGGCACCACTCTGGGCTGAAGCCAAGTACCAGGGAAAGAAAAAACCATGTTATCTAGGTGTGATGTGTTAAATGACAGGCCCCACTGCGTCACAGCAACAGAGGGCACTGGGGTCCAGCTGGGCCTGGACCAGCTGGGCCCCCTCCCCACTCCTGAACTTGGCAAGCAGCCCTTACAAGTCACAGACCTCTCTTGGGCATATATCCAGACAAAACTTTCCTTGAAAAAGACACATGCACCCCAGCGTTCATTGCAGCACTATTCACAATAGCCAAGACATGGAAACAACCTAAATGTCCATCAACGGATGACTGGATTAAGAAGATGTGGTATATATACATGATGGAATACTACTCGGCCATAAAAAAGAACAAAATAATGCCATCTACAGCAACACTGACGGAACTAGAGACATACTAGGCGAAGTCAGAAAAACAGAGCCAAATACAGTATGATATCACTTATACCTGGACTCTAATATATGGCACAAATAAACCTTCCCACAGAAAAAATCATGGACATGGAGGACAGACTTGTGGTTGCCAAGGGAGAGGTGGAGGGAGTGGGATGGACTGGGAGTCTGTGGTTAACAGATGCAAACTATTGCCTTTGGAGTGGGTAAGCAGTGAGATCCTGCTGTATAGCACTGGGAACTATGTCTAGTCACTTATGATGAAGTATGATGGAGGATAATGTGAGAAAAAGAATGTATACATGTATGTGTGCCTGGGCCACCTTGCTGTACAGCAGAAAATTGACAGAACATTGTACAACCAGCAATAATGGACAAAAATAAAAATCCTTAAAAAAAAAAAAAACCTAGTCACAGACTCCCCTCACGGGGCTGCAGTCAGACTCGGAAGGCCCCCTCCGCCAGCCCCGCAGGCGCACCTGCCACCGGCAGGCCTCTGTCGGCTGCTCACCACGACCTCACCCTGGCACAACAGCCCAGCTCTGCCAGCCGGGCTTCCCCGTGGGCTCCGCCGCTAACAGGCTCCTGTCCACAATGCCCAGAGCCAGGAACCCCTGCACCGCTGAGCCTTTCTTACCCGACCCGGAACTGCCTCCGCGCGCGCCCCCACCTCGCCCGCCTGAGCCCGCCGCCCTCCCCGGCCGGTGGCCCCCACTCCAACCTCCCCGCCCGCTCCGCTCGGCCGGCCGGGCCCCGCTCCCTCCGACCCGCGGCTTCCTTCTGCCTGGAGGCCGAAGGCGCCCACGCTCCCACGCTCCCCGCACAGCCCTTCCCCTTCCTGCCGCGCCCCCACTGCCCGACTTCCTAGCACTGTCAGCAGATAAGCACCAAGGCTTACACTCTGTACAATCCCAGTTACAGAAAATCCTCCGAGCGACATCACTAGGGGGATGGAGAACAGACGCGTGGCCGGGCGGCGCGGCAGGAGGCGCACGCCGCCGTGGGAGAGGCCGCACCGGGCGCAGCTTTCCTCCTCCGGGCGTGTGTCCTTCTACACCTGACCTCTTCTGCGCCCAAGAGGCCACTGTCACTGGCGAAAAGTTCCCATCTGCGGCCTCAGACCCACTCAGACCTGACGACTCCCTGAGCAAAGGCAGCAGGGCTCCCAGGCTCCCCGGAGAGCACGTTTTTTTAAGGCCACGGGTTGAAAACTACATTAAAGATGCTGTACATGTTATTGTTCCCCTGCGGGCTTATCTACCATTTAATGTATTTTATAATCTTGCCAACCTGGCCCAGCAGAGCGGTGAGCACCATGGTACCTGCAGGTAATACCCAAGCCTCCTTAGGAAGCAAATAATCAAAACCAAAAACCCAGCCCAAGTTCAGAGCGTAACACGGAGGAGACGAGGCAAATGCAACCCCGGTCTCTCCCGTGTGTGCACCAAACAGATGCTCTGCTCTGATTCTGCAAAGTATCGCCGAAGCAACAGCTGTGCAAGGCCCGGGGAGAGAGGACACTGCATGTACCCCCCCCCAAACAAGCTATCCGAGAGAGAGGATCAATACCGAGCTTCTGAACACTTAAAATTATACTCCAGGGAACCTGAGGCTTCCTGGCAGCCACAGGCACTTGAAGTCTGAACAAGCCAAGCCAGACACATTAGCTCTATCAAATCACCAGCAAGTCACCGAACCACCCAGCCTGTTTCCATATCTATACAATGAGGCAATACTACTTACTGCGCGGGAAGCTGAAAGGACAAAATCGGAACATGAGGAAAGCTCCCTGAATGGTATCTGTAAACAGAAGCCACCGCTGCTGTTGCGTTTGTTTGGAGTACTTAATATTGCGCTATTCTGACAATGCTCGTCAAGACTCGGTAGTTTTTTTAGAAGCCTGTCCCGTGAACTAGAACCGGAAGTAAAACCCAGATCACGGACTCACAGAGCAGCACGCCCGCCACGGCCCTGTCCTGAAGTCAGCTAAAACAACGAGGCCTTTCTTTTTTCCCTCAGGAGGGGGACAAGGAGAATGCTAGGAGGCCCCGGTGAGCATCCTCAGAAAGAGAAGAAAACGCCTGTGAAACTCCTAAGGTGCAGCGGCCACACATGCTGCCAGGTAGCGAACCGCTGGCCCAGGGGCCGACCCAGGGTGGGGCTCCGAGAGGGCGCCAGGCCCCTGATGCAACGGGCCCTCGCTCGCGGGGCTAGGAAACGTGCTCAGAGCTATAAACAAACAGAAAACCGTGCCTAGGAGAACCTTCCCAGCCTTCCATAAGCCTCTGTTCTTAAAGCCTTAAAATAGAGACGCGAAGTCAGCGCTACCCCTAGGCAGCCCCAGAAGGCACTCAAGCCAGCGGTGTTTCAGACAGAAAGAGAAGCAGGCCCAGGCCCAGGGAGAACTGACTAGGGCCAGGAAGGCAGGAAGCAAAAGGCACGGGCCTGGGGGACACAGCAAGAGGGCCACGTGACTCCCGAGCAGAAACACATATTTTTAGACGGTTTGTCAAAGGGAAAGCCTGTTAACCGTTTCTTAGCAGAAAGGTGCACCTAAGAGATCATCTTGCCAAACTATCTGCACCAAAATTCCAGTGCCTAAGGCAGCTGCTCACCGACACCCGTAAACGAGACAGATCCCCAGAACCCTGGCCTCCCCCGGGGCCCAAATTAGGTCTGGTCGGAGGCCGTGAACCTCTCTGGCCTTGGACTTAGGCCCGGTGGGGCAAAGCCCGAAGGAAACAACTGCCATCTCGGAGTTCCCCTCCCCCCAACAAGGGGGCATCAACTCAACGCGACAGACCCCGAAAGGGACCTCGGGGCCAGCTGATTCCAAAGGGGAGCAGGCTGCTCGGCAGTGGCTCCCAAGCTCTGACAGCAAGACACAACAGGAAGAGCACAAAAAGAAGGCCCGGGTTTCCTCCTGCTGCAATGCTTTGCTGCACGACCCCGAGCGAGTTCTTAGCTTCTCAGAAAAGGGACCAGTGATGCCTCGTGTTTTTATTTACCTCTCAGGTTTGTCAGGGGATCAAATTAGCCCAAGTAAGAGGAGGGGTAGCCAAGTGCACCGCAATCCTCTTCCAGAGGTCAGGTGGGGGCTGTGTTCCCTCGAAGCGGGCATGGAAACCGAGCCCGCGTGTCTGAGAACAAGCCGGTCATCTTTACAACAGCAACTGGTTTCAGAAACATTTTTAGAAATCCCTAAAACACTGGCCAAAACCCTTTTCAGAGAACCAACTGTAACACCATACATACAACACAGTCCCAACGAGATTAAAAACTACTGCCATTTTTAAGTATGGCTTAACTTTATATTCCTACTTTTAATACAATTATTTGCCCCATAAATAAGCCATTGTTAAGCTAATTAGAAGCAAATAAAAATTCCCTGAAAATCTGTCTCATCAGTTTAACCACTACATTTTAAGAGGCATTCTGTACTCCACGTAAAACTGGGCAATTTGTCTAATCAAGCCTATTAAACTGTAAAGGTTTTTCTCTCCTAACAGAGTTTAAAGCTCACTCTTTGTCAGTCTTTCCCACCCCTCCCCCACATGAAAATCAAGCTGCGCTTTTTATAAAATACATGCATGAGTACACAGATATAGATACACACACACACAAGGCCAATGCAAAGTTTATTTAAAAAACAAAAAAGGATACCCCCCAAAAAAGCCAAATACCCTTTTTTGGGGATTTTCCCAGAAACCTCTGCAAGGCCCCAAACCCATTCAGCTCTGGGAGCGGAGGCGCGAAGAAACCTCGGAGCACAGCCTGGGCAGCCCCTCGCACACGTCTGCCACCATGGAAATGTCACGGTCCACGTTAGCGAGCCCCCAGCAGCCAGCCCCAGGCACAGCCGGACATGAGCGCAACGGGGAGACTCCGAGCTCCTGGGTCTGACCCACCACCGGGCGCGCGGGCAGCTTCCCAGGGCAAGGTCGGCGCTGCCTGGCTCGCCCGGCTCGCCGGCCAGAAGCACCTGACCCAGCGCCCCACCCCCACCCCGGGCCATCAAATCCTAATCTCTGGGGACAGGACCCCAGTACCGCAACAATTTAAACCCAGAAGGTTCCCGTGTGCCGCCAAGGCTGAGGGAGGGCGTGCTCACCTGCCGCGTCCACCTGTGGGGAGAGAACCCCAGCCGAGCACCTCACTTTCTCTTTTCCTCTCCAACCCCTCCGCTCCAGCCGCCTGCAGCCTCGAGGGTTCCGCCCGAACTAGCTGGTGGATTTAAGGTCTCCACAACAAAACCCTGCATTTACCAAGGTAAATGAAGCGCTCTAAATATTTAGCAGGTGGCTCCCATGCGTTCTAAGAATTGACAGGTTTCTCCAATCCTCAGTCTTTACAAGAAAAGCCTCAGTCCTAGCAAACTGATGAGAGGCCATTTTTAAGTGTGAGGCCTAAATCCCAGGCTGACACACACAGAAGCGAGCCTTTCTGCAGGTCACACCGACCTCCTGTCACTACGGCATGACCCCCGGGCCCGTGCGTGCCAGCGCCGTGCCTGAGGACACTCAGCCTCGCCGCCTGGGCGCTCCTGCCACGTCACAAACGCCCCACGGGCTCGCTCAGTAAGCGCTTACCGCCCAGCGTACACTTGTTTCAATCCACCTAAACTGAAGAGTCAACAATTTTAACACAAAATGGAGGCAAAGAGATGTTAAATTACGAGTTTGTCTAAACCTGCATACCCAAGTTACTAGAAATTCTCCTGAAACTCGTCCTTAATTTTGCGAGAATCCTAGTAGCAGCATTTTATTCATTTTTATACGGATGTTTAAGGTAGAAATGGCACTAGCTCGTAAGAACACAGTCTTTAGGAAAACATTAGAAATGAGGGAAAGGCGACTGCAGCCCCCCAGGTGAATCTACTGCTCCCGGGCGGGGGATCTGATAAACACCTTGGCCCCACCTGCTCCTCCCAGGGGCTCTGTGAGGTCAGAGGTCAGGGAGAGGCCACCCCACCCCCCACCCCAGGAGAGCCGGATCAGCCCAGGGCGGGGCACAGGCAGGGTACCGAGGGCACCCGGCATGGGGCAAGGGGCCAGGCTGGAAGGCCGCCCGGAGAAACCAAGCGTCCTCACTCTCAGGGGTCAAACTCCTTCCCGGGGCAGACTGAACAAAAACTGGAGGCTCTGGCTACTATCCCGCCGACCGCCCGCCCCGGGCCAAACGCTCGTGGCCCCGTGCTCGTGGCCCCGTGCTGGACGCGGCTGGCTCGCCTCGTTCACACCCCCGGGCGGGAGGCCTGGTGGTGGAGGGAGCCAAGGACCTGGGCCTGCAACTCACCCGGGGTCGCAAAGCCCCGGCTGGCTGAGCTGCGGCACCCTGGAGTCCCCACGCAGACACCGGGGGGCCCCCGCCCAGGTCCCCCCCCGGGGGGGTGCACTTTTCTTCAGTGAAATGCTCCGGCTGAAGGCGAAGGCTGGGGTTTCTTTGAGGTGACGAGCAGGCCCAGATGTCAAGGCAGGGACCACAGTCAGGCCGCTTTTATTGGGCAAGCACTTAATGAATACGCAGTGCGTTCCAAATAAATTCTCTATAGCCCACTGAAAAATGAATCCTGGCATCTCCCTTACGAAAACCAAGGCACAAGTAACAGGCCAGCCATGGGAACACACACACCCTGCACTTAGAAGCACAAATAAGAGCAGCTCCCCGTTCCAAGAGCTGCTCCAAGCAAAGCCTGAAGCTGGACCGTCTTCACAAACACTCCTCTGTAGACCCCACCACTAGCCCAGGAGAAAAGGACACGGCCGAGAAACCCGGGGTGCAGAGGGCCGGTCACCTAACGAGGACCCCCACAGCCAGTGATGGAGGGGTCAAGCCCCACTCATCTCCAGACGGAAAGTACATGTAAGCTGCTGGCCTGGCAGGAGGTCTGAGCCGAGAGGAAGCGAGCTGGCAGATTAACCCGGGGGCTATCGCCGGCATCCTACAACCAGCACAAGTGACGCCACCTCCCAGGCTGGGCAGCTGACCCCGCCTTCTGCACGCATCTTACAAAAGCCTGCAGTAACAAGCGGGAGGGGCAGGGAGATCGGACCGTCCTCAGAATCAGACCAGAGACACCTGGGCACACACGGGTATTTCAATCAACAATCACATTTCCTTTACCTGAAAATCCTCTGGCTTCCAGAGGCATCAGAGGAAAGTGGCTGGAACAGAGAAGCTAAGGTCTATGGGCGAGGCTGACTTGCCACAAATAGAAGGCAGGCCTCCTGCCTGGGTGCGGGGGGGATGTCACTGAGTTGGTTTATCCCAAAGAGGGGCAGCAAGAGAGGGAGTGAGACGACGTGTTGAGTGCCACGCATCTTACCTTCCACAGAAGCCCCGTGGCCCCACGCCGGCGAGTCAGCAGTGCTGTGGGCTGGGGACAGCAAGTCTTCAGTGAGGGCACAGAGAGCCACATCTCGGGCTCCAGGTGCATAGCTGTCTCTTTTTTTAAACCACTTGAAAACCTAAAAGCCCCTTCTTAGCTCCTAAGTGAACAACAACGGGCAGCTGTAGTCTGCTGGTCCCCAGGCCAGACCAGTAAGGCGGCCACCCCAGTAACGGCTGACCCCACGGAGGGAGCCCCCGCCCAGCGCCCCGCGCAGGCCCAGGAGCCTCCACACCCCCTCCACAGAACCAAGAGCCCCTCCCCAGCCTCACTCCCGGGCTGGGGGGGCGGGGGCAGCACCCAGAGCTTTCCCACTCAGGTGCGTCCCATCACCTCTTCTCCGACACGTACAGGTGACCCACAGGCTCAGGGCTCAGCACCCAGGGACCCAGCTCGGAAGCCACGCTCTTTCCACCGGCCACCCCGAGACCCCCTTCAGCGCCGGCTCTGGTGGGGCGGCCCGCCTGTTACGCACACTTTCACAGTCAGAGCTGTGCACTGTCGTCCCTGGGGGCAGGACCCCAGGCGGCTGCAGGGAAGGGCGAAGGCTAGGGGTCGTAACAAAAGCACACGTGTCAGGCTGAGGCGCCCTCTTCCACCTGAGCCAGCTCGGACCCCGAGCAAGCAACTTAGTTGTTCTGGACCTCAGTTTCCTCTTCTCTACGTCAAGGCTGGAGGAAGGTGAAACGAGTTAATCTACGTGAAAGCACTAGGTGCCTGGCTGTAACCCTCACTAATGTTCCTCCACCACTTGGTTCAGGGTTCAGCTCAAGTTCACGATCCACCGACGCCGCCCCCTGCGTCCAACCTCCATCCTGGCCTCCGCCGCCACCACAGATACCTCCTCCAGGCCACCCGCATCACCGTCATGGGGAACCGGCAAGTTCTCAGCACTTCCAGAACTGCCTTCCTGAGGCTCACAGCAGGCCTCAGGTTTTAGCGAAGAGAAAGGTGTTACCACCTGGGCCATCACTCGGCCTTAGGGCTGCGCTAATCCCTTCTCAGCAGTAGCTTAGCTGCACCTGCATCTGACCTTCGGCTCCCCCCCCCGGGGGGGGGGCTGTCAGCTCACCTTATCTTCGCAGTCTCATTATTCTCCCCTCGGTGGACCTTTTTTTCCCTCTTCTTACCCTACGTCTCTCCCTCCCCGTCTCTCTCTCACGCGCACGCACACCCCAGGAACAATCCCTGTGCTGGAATCATCAGCCTAGAGAGTTTCCCACCTGCCACTTCACCGCCCGGGCTCATTATCTCTCCCCCCGCAGCCCCGGCAGCCCTTCTTCCTTCCTTGCTCTTTAATTAGACCCAAACTGAGGTGAAAGAATCTCATCATTACTGAGAAAAACCACAGCAAAGCTATTACTTTGTTCTGCTCTCTCAAAATCTGTCACAATTTCTGGAAGAAACCATAAAGGAAACTAAATGAGAAGACGCGGGAGTCTAGGGCTGGGACTTGGGGGGATGACTGAAAGAAAAGGGTTAAATAACCAAAAATTAGAGAGGTACCCCGCCAAAACAAAACAGAAAGGACAAGCCGTTTCTATGGGCTCAGCCTCATGCCCATCACGCCGGCCTGAGGCGCACACGTCCCGCGGGGGTGGGGCGAGTGGACTCCACGCTAAAACACCTCCAGAGTAAAGAGTGGACCACCCAGTTTTGTTATTAGATTGCTGTTCTCGATTTCGCCATGTTGACGTAGCAGAGCCATCGTGTTCTGGAAGCCCAGGAAAGCTATGAAAACCACAGCATGAAGTCCCTCCGGCATTAAATTGCTCAAGGGATGGAAAATGGTGCGGCCACTTCAGAAAGCAGCTTGGCAGTTTCTCAAAAAATGTAAGATTATGTGGGGCTCCCACCGAGGCGGAGTGGGTTAAGAATTCGACGGCAGCAGCTCCAGTCACTGCAGAGGCGAAGGTTCCATCCCTGGCCAAGGAACCTCCCTATACTGCAAGTGCGGCCAATTTAAAAAAAAAAAACTAACCGCCCTATGACCCACCCCCAAGAGAACTGAAAACATAGATGGACTCGACTCAAAGACACACGCGCAAATGTTCAGGGCAGCACTGTTCATGACAGACAAATGCCGGAAACCACCTCAACGCCCACCACCACGGGAATGCAGAGAAACGTGGCGCGTCCCTACAGCGGGTACAGTTCAGCAATAGGCCGGCACCAACTACCCGCACACACGTCACGAGCCTCGCACACACACAGGCCGGCCGAGGGCCCAGACGCCGCACGCCTCACGGACGTGCAACACCCAGAAAAGGCGAAGCGATGAGACAAAAACGTAGATGAGGCGTCTCGTGGGGCTGAGGTGGGGACAGGGGCTAACTATAAACGGGCACGGCGGATCCTGCTGGGGGACAAAGGCGTCCTTCACTCGGGCGCGGCGATGGCTGCGCCACCCGCTGGCGTACGGAGCATCCCTGAAGCGCAGGCCGCACACCTTCGCGCGGCTGCACACACGGCGCACGGCGGCTCCGGGACGCGAGCACGCGTGCCTTCCGCCCCCCGCCCAACACCTCCCGGCGCGGCGAGCGCCCAGCGCTCAGGCACGGAAGCACTTTTTGAAGAGTAAAGTTTCCCCACCTTCCAGAGCTTCACGATTTGCCCAAACTTCGCATCCCGGTCCAGTCTTCCGCCCAGTCTGGCACCCAAACAGGGCGGCTGGTTTAAGGCCACAAAGCCAAAGTGTCCATGGAGCTCCGAGCTGACGGACACAGGACCTCGACGCTTTGACTCGGATCCTGACCAACCATCTACAAAGTTTAGTGTTTGTCTATGCTCACGATTAAAAAGAAAAACTGTTTTTGCCTCTGGCAATATTACAAAAATGGTGGGGGCTGTGGACCGAAACAGCTTAACCTAAGTATCAGATTGGGTTCAGGAAAATTATAATTGAAAAGAAATTCTTGAGGTCTTTCAGGAAAGACTTGTTCTTTTTGACTCATGTGAGAGGCAGCCAATTTAATAAGCAGACCAGGGAAGGAAATGATCCGCTTGGGTCCTGCACCATTTTCATTGTGTCCACTGGCTGAGCAGCACCAGACAGGACGGAATCACAACTACTAAGGCAGAACTCGATCAGTCTTGCTTTGAAACGCAGGATTATAGCTTCTCAACTAGGAACGGTAGCAAAACCACGCAGGAGTGGGTACAAATGTACTTCCTGCTACATTCCACACTACCTAGAATTCACATGCAGGTCTGACTTGATCCCAGATTTCAGCCACCTGTTGTTTAGATCTACAAACACGGCCGGCCTGCTTCCCCGAGGCAGAAGTGTGAAGTGTCATGGTTAAGGGTGTGGCCTTTTGACCGAGCCTGTCCCTACCACATGCTTGCTCGATGATGTTGGGCAATAACCTTTGTGCTGTGGTTTCCTGATCTATGAGGAGGGGAAGATTCAGTGATTTATTCAATTTCCTTCAATCACAGCCCACTTAAAACTTCGTAATGCTTATCCTAGACGGAGGTCTTAACAGGACATGGCATCATTTTCTGGACCTGGTAACCAGCACTACTGAGCTGGCTAGCTTCCAGCACCTCGGTCCACCAACCCCGGTGCTGACCGCCCCGGCGGCCTTCTGGAACGTGTGCAAACCTAAGTAAATTCAGCTGAGTAAGGACCGTTCCAGCCAAGTCTCTCAACAGCCAGGTAAAGGGCAAAGGACTGGCAAAAACAATACACTCATCCTTTACACGGTCCAAAAAAAAAAAAGCAACCGCTCTTACCTTTAGGTTGGTTCCAACTTCCTCCCAGCCCTGCATTCTACTGGGGGCGACAGGAACAGAGCCAGCCTTCCAGATTCGGGTTCCACTAAACTGGTAAGGCGGGAATCCCACGGCCGTCTCCTACTTCACGGTTTCCAGAAAAACACCCAACAGCTGGCCTCTCAGAGCCAAGAAACAACGGACAGGACAGTCCATTTACTGCAAGTCAAGAAGCACACGTGGAGTGTCCCATGGCCGAGATTAACACATACGCGGGCTCCCCGGCGCCTAACTTCACTGCACCTTTCTGTATCGAGCCCCCTTTTCACGGGTGGGAGATGCTCAGTGACACCCTGGGGAGCAACGCAGATGCCTGGGAAGGCGGACGAGAGGACGCTGACCTTCCTGGCCGCTGCCTGCACTTCTCCGCCCCCGGCCCAGTACTGCAGCTCACCGCGACGGCTGCCCCAGCTCAGGTTCAGTTTAGCCCTCGTCATTTCCAAACTCAAAATCCTCAACATCCGGCCTGACAAGAATGGGTCTGCAGTGGAGGTAACAGCGAACACACCCTCGGACCCTCCAGCCCCCACGCAGGGGGCGGACACCACCACCCTGGCCTGGACCCGCCAGGGCAGGGCGGGGAGGGGAGGGGAGGCGGCTCAGCGCTGCGCTCTGGCTGCACAAAAAGGCCAGCCGCTGAGGGCCCCCCACAAGGGGACCCCACGGAGCTCTCGCATCCCCCAAAAAGAGATCTAAACGCCTGGAGGGCAAATCAAATGAATAATGCAACAGATCCACTCCTGGGTGGATGGCTGGAGCGGCCAAGTACGCACATATCTAACTGACGCTCACACAACGATTCAAGCGTAGCAACTCAGCTCTGATTCGGGGTCAGAGTCTAGAAACCTTCACCTCCCAGAAGCAGGAAGCAAAAAAAGCCACCGCCACCCCACAAAAACAGCAGCCACGAATCCCCAGGCCTACACTCCCATCCGATCTTCACAAGCGGTCCTCAGCTCTTCCACGGAACACTCTGGTCTGCGAGCAACACACGCCCAACAAGGCCTGGACCTGGCTCGGAGCTACAGCTGCCGGCCTACGCCGCAGCAACACCAGATCCTAGCCTCGTCTGGGACCCACAACACAGCTCACGGCAATACCAGATCCTTAACCCCACTGAACGATCCTTAACCCAAGGACCGAACCCGAGCCCTCGTGGATACTAGTCATGTTCATTACCGACGAGCCGCAACGGGAACTCGCGTCTCAACGTTTAATAAGAAAAAGGCACACTACAAAACAGAACATACACAGAATGGGTCCCTTTTTTGTTCTGTGAATGTGAGAGACAGGTAATAAACATTCACAAAAAAAGAAACCTGGAAGGATGGACACAAAATATTAACAGCTGTTATCTATGGGTTTTTTTTTTCTTTTTTTGTCTTTTTGCCTTTATGTAGAGCCGCACCCGCGGCATATGGAGGTTCCCAGGCTAGGGGTCTAACAGGAGCTGTAGCTGCCGGACTTCGCCACAGCCACAGCAACGCGGGATCTGAGCCGCGTCTGCAACCTACACCACAGCTCAGGGCAACACCGGATCGTTAACCCACTGAGCAAGGCCAGGGATCGAACCCACAACCTCATGGTTCTTAGTCGGATTCGTTAACCACTGAACCACGAAGGGAACTCCATTATGTTTGTTTTTTTTTTAAATCTTTTTCTGCATTGTTCCAATTGTTTAAATTGGGTTTCTTTGGCAAATTTTATAAGAAAGGCAAAGTTATAATATTTCTATTTTTAATTAATACAAACATACATACACTAAAAAAAAGAAAAAAAATTTTTTTAAATCAAAAAAAGCCAGGCAAGGTTCAGGAAAAAGATTTTAAGTTTACGATTCAGATTTCCTGGATCAAATCATTCTAGCTACAAAAGCTCGGTTCTCAAACAGCTCTAATCCACTGCCCTAAACCAATCTGGACAATAACAAAGAAGCTAAAT
Source organism: Catagonus wagneri (assembly GCA_004024745.2). NCBI lineage: Eukaryota > Metazoa > Chordata > Mammalia > Artiodactyla > Tayassuidae > Catagonus > Catagonus wagneri. The sequence goes on from PVHT020000119.1 coordinate 2,568,491, forward strand.
GCAGCAAAGGTCCTTCTACATTAAACACTCTGAATTATATGATACCAAACACTGTAATTACTACATTACTTTCAACAATTGCCATACGGAGAACCGATAAGCAAAATACAAAAGAAGATAAATCACCTGAAAATCTCAAGAAAAGGTAATTCCTGCTACATGTGGCATTTACTTAATTTTGTTTTCTGAAGCTAATCGGAAATGTGAATTAAAAAGAAACTGGGAGTTCATGATAATTCAACACCCCTCTTAAAATCTTTGTCTAAACTCTTTCACTGAAGAATAAGAGAACAGAGAAAACGTAGGTTGTATGAAACCGTTCCCTTTAAAAGACGGAACATTTACTTACATGTGGCTTCTCACTTCCAGGCAAAGACTAAGACGTGACAAGACCTAGGCTGAGGAGGCAGCAGGGTCCAGCTGACGAGGGATTCGCCTTCCATGGCAGACACCTGAGCGAGGCCCTTTAAGAGCCTGCAAGTGACACTGGCCACCTTCTCCCTGAAGACTGTTCTGCCACTAGGTACGTCCTGCCAGGCCGGGCAGATCTCAGGTGGCCGGGCCCATAAACAAAAAGACCTCCCACCCTCTGCGGTCAAAGACCTACTTACCTTCTTTCAGCAATGTTACAAAAAATCAAACCACAGTTGAGTAATGATCATTTTAAAAGCCTTTCTGTATTTGGGGGGTTTTTTAATGATGAAATTATCAGACCCATGAAAAAGCACAGGGTACATGGATGACACCGCCATAAGGTGACCGATTCTGCCAAGAACACAGTGAACAGAGAGGCACGCCTCCTTCCGTTCGCGCCGACGCCAGCGTTTCAGAGGCTTCACCACCACCAGGCTGCCCAATGTCCTTCCACCACCTGCTTCCAACCAACCGCGAGACAAGCAGGCTGGCTGCTCACCTTCCACGCTACCACTCACCCGCAACAGCCCTCATCTCCGACCCCACAAATGCAGGTGGCCCAACCTCCAGCCCGGAAAGTTAAATTCCCATTTCTCACTTTTTCAGAAAGGAATCGAGAACCAAGCAACAGGCTCAAAAGAGCCAGGATGGGTTTCCTCAGCTGAAAACTGACATTCCACATTAACCCTTTCAGGGTTATTCACTCCTTGATCTCTGAGGCCCCCTAACGCCTCTGAGTTCCTTCTTCCCATACCTAAATGTATTAAGACACAATCTTTTTATATTAAAAAAAGTTTTTTAATATGATGCAGATAAAAAACGTGACCAGGGTGCTGGCTGTGCGTTGTCCTCCCAGTATCTGCACCAAGACAGCTCCTGTCCACTGATTCTCAAAAGGGTGTGTATGTACATTTGCCACGGGGGCGGGGGAAGTTAGCAGGTGTGACCTTGCACTGCCAATCCTCGGTTTCTCTGCAAGGTTCTCAGTTTTATTCAGCAATTAGCCCAATAACCTTGGCCTTATTACCAACTCTTTCTGACCAAATGAACAAACCGAATAAACGCACGACACATCCAAGTAACCTTTTCTAGATGTCAGCATCACTGCCTCCATCGCCTACGCAATCAGCTACTCCAGTAAATCAACCCGCAGCTGTAGTTCTTATCCACACTGAACAATCTGCAGCTAAGTCCTCAGGGAAGCGATGCCTGGGACGGGGCTGGGTCCCCCCTTCTCCCTCAAGAACTCAAATGAAGCCTTCCCTCTCCACTCCGGTACGCGAGGCCACTGCTGAACCTGGCAGGGTGCGAAGAAAAGAACATGGCACCCGTGGCCAGGTGCATGTGGGTTCAAACCCACCTCCTCCTCCTCCTAATTATTGTTTCTCCTCCTCCTTATTGTTTCTCTCGGACTTAGCTTACTCATTTATATAAAAGGACAGAAAAAGGCATATACACTACAGCTTTTCTGAGAACTATGAAAACCGACCTTTTTAAACCGGTACGTAACGAATGAGCCCACGTTCCCATCACAGGGTGACCCGAAGCCTTAGCTGCATTCTTCTTCTGAGTCACAACTGCCAAATTACATGCAGAAGTAGTTGAAAAGCAGACGACTGGCACGTGGAAATTTTCAACTAATAGCTGGATAAAGACAAATCACGCAAGTGTCAGGGAGCTGACCCATCCCAAGGGTTCACCCCAAATCACACACTTGACACGTACCCCTCTTCTCCTTTCTACTGTATCTTTCTCTATGAAAAATGAACAAACTACTTGGTCCACGATGTGACCTTCGATGTGCCTCCTGACCTCTCCGGCAAATCCTAAATTCTAATAAACAGACCAGCCCCAGGTCATGAGCCTGGGTTAGACCCCTGGTGGTCCCAACTCCAGGGCCTCTGCCATTGGGTTGTTGCTAAAACTGTGCTGGTAACTCCCTGAGGCTACAGGTAACACAGGCTGTGAAATACAAAGGTTTCAGTTAAAAGAATCTTTTGCTCCAACCATCTGAAATAGTCAGCTAACCATCGAGTCAGCTTAGCAACTTCCTCCGTCAGCTTAATACCACCCACCTCCTCTTCCCTGCCTGCCTCTGCTCGGGGTAACCTCACAGAGCTGGCTGTCACATCCTACAACTCCCTAATCTAATGGCCCTGACTTTTCTACAGGAATCTCACTCACTCCTTTAACTCATTAATACATGTATTTACACTTCACAATCACGTTTGTAAAGCTGCTGGGTCCCCCTCGACAGCCAAACCCGTCCTCTGCAAAGGGGCCTCCGTCCTAACTCATGAAACATCGCTGTTGGTCATTTGCCAAATGAGATAATTCTTCAGAGAAGGTAAAAGCTTCATTCTTCTGCTTTTTTTCCTCTTTTAAATAAGAGCATCCTCCTTCCTCCAGTTTTGTCTTCTCAAGACAAGCCACCGGTAAGCTATCACCGACATGGCCATCCTTTTCCCGAAGCCATTTCTATAGAAACCCTATTTCATTCTAGAGGCCCAACTCTAGGTATGCAAAAGAAAACAAAACCACCGAGACAGCCTACTGTTCTTCAAGTATATTCAGCCCAATTTTAAAAAGAAAAAAAAAAATCTCTCTTCTGAATCAGGAATGAAGATCAAGCTCAACTTACAACACAGTATTACTCAGCCGTAAAAAGGAGTTACGGCATCTGCAGTAACACGGACAGACCTAGAAATTACCATGCTAAGGGAAGTTAGTCAGACAAGGAGATGCAAACATATGCCATCACTTGTATGTGGAATCTAAAAAAGGATACAATGAGCTTCTCTGCAGAACAGAAACTGACTCACAGACTTTGAAAAACTCATGGTTATCAAAGGGGATGGGTTTGGGGGTGGGGGGGAGGGATGAGCTGGGGGCTTGGGATGGAAATGTTGTAAAACTGGGTTGTGACGATGGTCGTACAACTATAAATACAATAAAATTCATTTGAGTTAAAAAATTTTAAACACAAAATAAAAACATAAAAACCAGACTACTGTGGCTGGCCTGTAAAAACCAAGCCTATCTCTCAAGCAAATCAGAAAGAAGCTAAAATGCCACCAAGGCCACTTCAAGGTTGATCTGGATTATCCAATCCAGTAAGAAGCCACCACCTGACCTGAAACCCTCACTGTGCTTCCTCTTCCATTTTTTTAAGCACTTTTATCCTACTCCAAACTAAAACCCTTCCCCTTATCTCAGATGAGAAGGAGGGGAAGGAAAAACTAGAGCCTTACTGGTCAACAGCAGTCACCCCAAACTACAGCCACTTCTGTGAACAGACCCCCTCTGCCGGGAATGCCCTTGACCCACGAGAGTGCCTTAAAGAACTGTGCAAATACACACCCGACGCCACCTCCTCCAGGAAGGCTTCCTTTCTTTCCCCCACTTTAGGCAACACCACCCTGTCCTCCCAGCGCTCGCTGGGGTTTGCCCGCTGCTGGGCTGTAAGTGCATTAAGGGTGGCAGGCGCGTCTGCCCCGGGCCCGGCCCCTGGTGCGGTGCGTTAAACACAGCAGACACCCACCACGTCTGCTGAAAAATGAGCACCTAAATGCTGGAGATGGAACTGCTTACGGGGTCTTGGTTAGAGGTTAATGACATTTCTGACGAAACCGCTGTGATAGGGAAGAAGAAAACGTCGAATGGAATCCCAGCTATCCCGCGTTCTAAATGTGAGACGGCGAACAATCCTTCACAACTACGGCAACCGCAGAACCCTCGCCTTCCGCGTTGGTTACACCTAGAGAAACGAAATCATAAATTCTGCATTTTTTTTACAATTAGTTATATATGACTTCTATACTACTTTAAATAAATTAAGCCTTGCGATGGCTTTTTAAAGGAATCTTTGCATTGGTTGGAGTGGGAGGGTACCATGTGACATTTTCCCTTCTTACAGTCCCCAACAGCCTTCCACAGGGACTGGAGTTGTGGGGAGGCACGGAGGCCCCAAGGACCGTGCCGAGGTCAGGAACGTGAGAGCGGCTGCGGACAGGCCAGCGAGGAGAGGGCCGCCTCGCAGGGACCGCGGGGGCTGCAACGGCAGGACAGGGTTCGAGGCAAAAACCTCCCCCCCGCCCCCCAACCCGGCAGAGGCAGTGACAGCGCCGGTTCCATCCCTGGAGAACTCCTTGAACCTGACCCAACCGGGGAAGGACATGGTAAGAGAGTCAAAACCAAAAAGGGGGACCTAGAGAAGGAAGTGCCTCCGTTTTCCATGTGGACGCTCTGATTTTTAACTTGGTCTCAAGACAACTGGAGGGCAGAGAGCCCAAAGGAACTATGCAGAAGTGCCCTCTCAGAATCTTTGTTGGGTTCCTGGGTGGCCGCCAAGAGCCACTCACTTCCTGAGACGTAACAGTGGAGAACCCCAAGTGCGTGCAGCGTTCATGGTCACGGAGATGCTGGCAACGAAGGTTCCATCACACCAAGAGAGACCACTTTTTGTTGAGTCAGAAATGGCAGACGCTAATGAGGAAAAAGTGGTGTACACTCACAGAAAGATACTTCAGTAGACCCAAAATGACATGTTTTAAAAATATGATTTATCCTTGATTTGGAGGGCAGTGAAACTATTCTGTATGATGCTAGAAGGCTATGTCCTCATACATTATTTTAAAACCCACAGAAGGGGGAGTTCCCACTGTGGCTCAGCGGTTAATGAACCTGACTAGCATCCATGAGGATGTGGGTTCGATCCCTGGCCTCGCTCAGCAGGTTAAGGATCCGGCGTTGCCGTGAGCTGTGGTGTAGGTCACAGATGTGGCTCAGATCTGGCGTTGCTGTGGCTGAAGTGTAGGCTGGCAGCTAAGGCTTGGATTTGACCCCTAGCCTAGGAACCTCCATATGCCGCGAGTACAGCCCTAAAAAGACAAAAGATAAAAAAAAAAAAAAAAAAAAAACCAGAAGGAAGCACAACAGGCGTAAACCCTAATGTAACCGTTGGCTTTGAGTGCCAATAAGGTGGAAATGGAGGTTCATCAATAATGAAAACTGTAACCTGGTGCCGGAGACTGACTAGGGCGGGAGCAGACGGTACCTGGGGAAATCTCTGCATCTTCTGCTCAGTTCTGCTGTGAACCTAAACTACTCTAAAAAATAAAGTCTAGGAGTTCCCGTCGTGGCTCAGTGGTTAATGAATCCGACTGGGAACCATGAGGCTGCGGGTTCGATCCCTGGCACCGCTCAGTCGGTTAAGGATCCGGCACTGCCTTGAGCTATGGTGTAGCTCACAGATGCGGCTCAGATCCCGTGTTGCTGTGGCTGTAGCGAAGGCTGGCGGCTACAGCTCCGATTAGATCCCTAGCCTGGACACCTCCACACGCCACAGGTGCGGCTCTAGAAAAGGCAAAAAGACAAAAAATAAATAGATAAATAAAAAATAAAGACTACTTTAAAAAATGACTATCTTTATTGTTCCCGGCACTCTGTCCCCCAAAGAGGCCACACTTTTCCCAAAATACTTAATGAACCTGACTAGCATCCAGAACTGAATTTTGAAACGGGCCATTTCAATGTAATTATTAAAATTACCTCTGGCTAAAACAGTAATAAAACAGGAGCTCAGATTTAACCTGCCAAGTTTTATAAATTGTCTTCTGCAGACCCCCAAGTATTCCAGATCATGCCTCTTAGGAGATTAGATAAACTAAAAGTAAACAAACTCAAACAAACTCCAAAGCCCCTTCTCACTTAAAACTGGAGGTGGGGGGGGGGAACTGTCATTTTAAGATGATTAAGCTGAACTAATATTAAAGCACATTATCTTATTAACAAGACAGTCAGTCCGTCCCTAACCCAGTTTTCGTCTTTCCTGATTGCTGTCCACGTGCACCGGGCCGTGTAAGAAGCACCACGGGAACACCAGCATCATCCGTCTGGGGTAAAACAAAAGCCTGTGCTGCTTGGTTCACTTACCCCAGAGGCTTCTACAGTGATTTCTGCAGGTGTAACCAAGGACTAAGATGTCCGAACAACATCCCTGTTAAATTCTGCCATCCAGCTCACTGGAAAGTTACTTTCCGATCCACTTCAGGAGTGACGTTCATTAAACTACACGTTAAAGTATGTCAGGGCCAAAAGTAAGTACATTCAAGGCATCTGGAACTCCGGCGTATGATTTACTCAGTAAAACGCCCATCACCTAAGAACCTACAAGCTGCTCTTGCCTTCCGGACAATCGGCTCATGAACCGCTCCCACAGGTCACCGATGTGCCACACAGCGCGGCTCCGCCCGCCCCCATCCACCCACCGGGACCAGGGGTGGGGACCGCTGACACTGACTGCCCTGACACGGGACAGCAGAGTTCGCCGAGCTGGCACTCCCGGAGAGTAACAGGTAAAGCCAGGTGGAGCACCCAGGGGCCCGTGAGATCTGAAACTCGGGCTCCTCCCTCGTCAAGCACCCTCGGCACAGTGCTCACGCCCATTCTCATACTGCTAATCATCACTGCTGACCTAATTAATAAATCACCAGCCTCGGTCCCTAACCTGGACTCTTCCCCCAGGCCCCAGACCCACGCCTGGAACCACCCATTCATTTCCTCCACCTACATTCCAGGCCTCTGAAACGAGACCCCCTTCTCTATGGCAGCTCTCCATCACCGATGCCAGCCGGCGGGCCCAGGATCCCTCCACCATATACCCACATAGCCAGATCCCCAAAGGCCGTCCAGGCCGGCTCCCCCCCTCCCTCCGCCCATCACCAGCATCACCAACCAGACCCATTCTGCTCCGTCCCGAATCCCTCCCCATCCTCTGCCTCTCGCCTCTCTGATGTCTCCGTCCAGTCCGGGTACCTGGCTGAGGGACCAGCCTCCCCCGTCTCCAGTCCAAACACCCAACTGTGAAACAAAACTGGCCTCATTCTGCCACTTCAAACGTTCCTGGGGATCTTGCATCACCGAACGCGCTGAAGTCCAAACCACACAACATGGTCCTTCATGAGCTGGTCCCCAGCCACCTCTTCAACTTTGTCTCCCTTTTTCTTTCCAGCAAAACTGAATTCCTTGCACTTTTTCAAACACTCTGTGCTATTAAAAACAAACAAAAACTCTTACGCTTTCGAACATTCTATTCTGTCTGGATTCCTTTAAAAAAAAAAAGATCAGCCATCATTTCCTTCCTTGATTGTCAAACTGCAACCTCTCAGTATTGCTCCATCTTCTGTGCTACTTTTGTGCCTTATACTTCCTTCTACAACTCCATTGATCCCAGTGAAATGTGTGTTTACACACATGCCTCTGCCATTCGCCTTCCTGACCCCAACGCCAGGACAGGGTCGGACACACGGCGGATCCCTCTGCAGCCCTCATCATCGTTCCTATATCGTGCCATCGATGTTTCATGGCCTGACAGTCTACCTTAGATATCTATTTAGATCAACACACATTCTTTCGTCCTCTGGTTAAGAAAGGCTACTTGCATGAACTAGTATAAAATTTTCCCAACATCTAGCTAAAATCAACTTTCAAAGGAGGAATAGGCATTTCTCACTGAGAACTTCTCAATGAAATGCAGCCCAGAGGCACTCCACCAGAGCTGCAGGATGAGGAAGGCACTAAAGGATGGAGGACAAAGGGAATGCAGGTAACAGCGAGGCCCAGGAGACCAATCTGAACTCAGCAATGTGGCACGGGGCCATCCTGTACCAAGAAGGATCAGGTCTTCCTCCTCCAATCCTCTTATACCAACCAGCTTCCTGCCTTCAGAACCAGGAACTAACTCTTAAATCATAGTTTGGTTAGATTTTTCCAGCCCAGCTTCACAACTTGACGCTGTTTTATGAAATTCAGTTCTGTAAGAACACCATGCAGGATTTCGAACCGACAAACTTACAAATAAAATATGAAATGTACTTGGGAACTGCCCTATTTAAAACTATTTCTGACATACGAAAAAATCTGCTTCTTTTTGCATCAAACTTTAACAATGGTGATAATGGAAATAAATTACAAAGTGAAACATTAATAAGTGCCTCATTAACTCTTTCTGTTTCTAATACTATAAAGGAAATGGTCACATGGCTCCATTCCTACACAGCGTTTCAGCTTAAAAAAGCAAAGATCTTCACAAAATCTGACGACGCTTTTCTTTTTGGTTAACATACTTCCACCCAACAAGTTTCCTTTTCCACAATTACTCTCCTAAGAGTTAAACAACCAAAGAAAGTCATGATAAAGAAGAAAAACTTAAACGTGAATAAAGAAAAAAAAGCAAACAGGAGCTCCCACTGTGGCTCAGGGGGTTAAGCACCCGATACTGTGTGAGGACACGGGTTCGATCCCTGGTCTCACTCTGTGGGTTAAGGATCCGGCGATGCTGTGGCTGTGGCTTAAGCTGGGAGCTGCAGCTCCGATTCAACCCCTCACCAAGGAAATTCCACAGGCTGCAGGTGCAGCCCGAAAAGACAAGGAAAAAAAAAGCAAACCCGTTCTAGCAAAATTCAGTAATGCTATATTTTCACATTATTTCCTTATGTTTTTCCAATTTTTCCAACATTAAGTACATATATGGTAGAGGGCAGTAGCACAGGCCCATGTCCATCGGCCCAAATCCCCAAAGCCCCCGACAACCAACAGTTTTTCCCGCCTCCCTTGGAGGCAAGATGCTCCCTGATCCGCATCCTCGTGGCAGGAAAAGCCGAAGAGATGCGGGGCGATCCACGGCTCAGTCTCCCGGAGGCACCGCTACGGCCAGGGACCGTCGCTCACACGCGCGCCTCCCGCGGGCAGCGAACAGGAAGTCACGGGATGACTTCAATGACGACCGCCCAGTCGCTCAAAGCGCACACACTACATGGAGTTCCTTTCGTGGCTCAGTGGTTAACGAATCCGACTAAGAACCGTGAGGTTGAGGGTTCGATCCCTGGCCTTGCTCAGTGGGTTAAGGATCCGGCGTTGCCGTGAGCTGTGGTGTAGGTCGCAGACCCGGCTCGGATCCCGCGTTGCTGTGGCTGTGGCGAAGGCCTGCGGTTACAGCTCCTGTTAGACCCCTAGCCTGGGAACCTCCATATGCCGCAGGTGCGGCTCCAGATAAAAGGCAAAAAGACAAAAAAAAAAAAAAAGCACACATGCTACACCTCTAGGAAAAAGCAGACGCCTCCTAGCTCGGGGGCACGTCCACCGCCAGCCAGCATTTTAAGTCACAGCGTCTGTCCTCGTTTCCGTCCTGTGAATGTGAACTTCTGCAGGTTCCTCAACTTTTCACGAAGTCAAAGACCAGCAAAGGACACAGAGCAACTGAGAGCTATCTTAAACAAGAATATTTATCCCATACACGGGGCGTGGCACTGAAGGACAGTGAAGGTGACAACGGGGCCGGGCAACGCTTGCTTCCTCCGCAGAAAGACAGCCCGCGAGGACAGTGGCTTAGTTGTTCCGAGTTAGTGCTCACGGTAACACACGCGTGTACACATGCACAGAATCCGTCGTGTACACACAGAGTGCATGGGCCCCCGTCCCCAGGTGAGGCCCGCTCTTTAGGACACAGCTGTCACACAGGGGCAAGGGCCCAACGCGAATACGCAACACCAGCAGTAAGTATCTGGCTTACTGATGCAGGCGCAGCAATTACCTGCAAAAACACATTAAATAACCACAGCCACAGCACCTTCCAATAACACTGCTGTGGGAGGCGGAGGATGACTAAGTTTTCCTTTCTCCAAAGGCAAAAAGAAAGCGAGGTAATTCTATCTAACCAAGTCAAACAGGAATGTGCTTCTGGCTAGAACTCTGTGTCCTAAGGATGGGGCATGCCTTCCATTCAAGAGGTGAGTCAGTCACACCGTCAAAACCATCGCATGGAAACTGTGAAAATGGGGGACGATATTTATGACGCACTTCTGGGTGGAAAACAACATACAGAGTGCACCTACATATATGACTGCCGTTATCTAAAGATACGCGCAACTGCAACAGCTGGAAAGCAAGCAAGGAGGAAACAGCTATATTCAAGTAATGGGATCACAGATGCTTCTGCTTCAAAAATAGTTTAACGGGGGGTGAAGCGAGGGCGTTTTCCCACCGGGGGCACAGGGTTGCCTTCTGTCCCCATCCTCAAACCCCTACTTCACGCTATTTTTAATAGACTGTGTGCAGACAACGTGGGGTGGGAAAGGGCTCCAAGCCTGCAGATAAGCACCCCAAAGCCCTTCCTCTCCAAGGGCCTCCCCAGCACACACACCCCAGCACACCCCGGCGGGACCATCGCTGCTCTGATGCAAAAGACGAACCAAGAGACAGAGCATTTTCACAGGATTCCAACAGCAGCCTAATCTGATCCATGACGGCTAACACAGTAATAAGAAAGAATCTATGCAACAGGCCAGGTATAAAGACATTGAGAATTTTACCATTTTTAAAAGGCTAAAAATACTTTACCATCTTAATAACTTTGCCCTCCAATCATTTTTCAGGACACCGAGGATTCTGTTCCTTTCGGAAACATAAAAAGAAATCCAAATTCTGTTCCTCTGCAAATACAAAGAGGAAAAATTCTTTCTGACCAGGAGCACGACAACATAAGCTTCTCTGAGGCTTCCTCCTGATGCAGGTATCAGTGGCTTCTTCAGGTATCAGTGAAGAAAAAAAATAACACACTTTATACACACACACATGAATATGTATTTATTTCTTTGAAGGAGGGTTGAGAAGGCTCCTCTCAAGAAACCGTCTGCTTGACACACACAGGAATTCATCCGAGAAAGGAAACCTGCAGCTCACGGGGAAAAGTGATCCTCCATTACAAACCACTTTAATCTCTGTGATGCCCTCAGAGGGTGGGGAAAGGAACCCCCAGCCCACAGGATCTAGGGCCACACCCCAGTACCGGAGCTAAGGGCCCCAAACCCCGGGGGATGTAACTCAAGACCCCCACCACTGGCAGGTATGCAGCTTCAGACACAGACACGGACACACACACACACAGCACAGATAAATGCAGGCAGGCAGGTATGCAGCTTCAGACACAGACACACACACACACACACACACACAGCACAGATAAATGCAGGCAGGCTGTGTGACCTGGCCAGGAAATACAAGCAGTGTCACTTCGTGTAGGCGCTTCGAGTTTTCCCGCAGAAGACGATGTGGAGGCAGGCATCCCGACTGACGCAAACAGGGGGTTTCAGCACTTCAGATTCTTTAGTACCAAAGGAAAGAGAAGGACCCAAACCTCACAACTACTTTTCCTGACATATTTACCCTTATACTGGAAAACGCCAATAATGAACCGAAGAAACACACTTTTAAAAAGTCCCCTACCACCCCCCAAAAAAAACCATCTTCAAGTAATCGAGCCTGGTTAAGATCAAAGTCCAGCTAATCATAAGACACTTTGATAAAAAAGACCGCTAATACAGAAATACAAGGCAGTTACTGAATTAAAAATCAAGACATCCCAAACATTTAAAAGACTATTGGTCTGGAAAATTATTCTCAGGTCAGAGATGCATGTTATCTTAGTGCTAAGGAGAACAACCAGAGAAAAGAAAATGGACTTCGCCCAAAGAGAGACCGTTCCCTGCCTGTGTGCCCACCCCCAAGCAGGTCCACCTTCCCTGAGGGCCTCCCCTCACTATCCAATTAGGAAAAAAGAGAAACTTCCCTCTGTGGCTCAGTGGTTAACTAACCCCACTGGTATCCATGAGGACGCAGGTTTGATCCCTGGCCTCCCTCAGTGGGTTAAGGATCCAGTGTTTGCTGTGAGCTGTAGTGCAGCTCGGATCTGGTGTTGCTGTGGCTGTGGTGTAGGCTGGCAGCTGTAGCTCCAGTTCGACCCCTACCCTGGGAACTTCCATAGGCCTCGGGTACAGCCCTAAAAAGACAAAAGACAAAAAAGAGGGGAAGGGGGTTGGGGCTGGAAGGCAGCACAAGACGAAGCCAGTATGAACACAGGGCTTGAGCTTTAAGCTGGAGTTTCTGCCACCAGAGGTTTCTCAGCAGGGAGGGATGTGATGATAGCGTTGAGAGGATCCTGCAACGCGACGGTAGCCTCTGCTCGGGGCCTCTGCTCTGGTTTGGGGCTTTCCAAAACCACCATGGATGGCTAGTTCTGAGAGGTGCATTTCTCAGAAAACGAGGTTAAGGTTCCTCGGTCAAAAAGACACAGAGCACACATCGTGCCCTGCCCCCTGAGTAGGTGTGTAGTATATTAGGCTAAAACAGCAATGGTTCTAATAACACTTTTAATTCGAAGGCCTATTCAATTCCCAAAGTTAGAGCAGAGGTTCCAAAGTCAGGCTCTGAAGTGCATCCACCGAGCTGCTCCTCAAATGCCCACCGATGCAGGTGCTCCCCAGTGGGGCGTGGCAGGGATTTAAGGTTTTTTGGTGTTTTTTGTTTGTTTGTTTTTGCTTTTTAGGGCTGCACTCGCAGCATATGGAGGTTCCCAGGCTAGGGATCGAATCGGAGCTGTAGCCAATGGTCTACACCACAGCCACAGCAACTCAGGATCCAAGCCGCCTCTGCCACACCTACACCACAGCTCAAGGCATTGCCAGATCCTTAACCCACTGAGCGAGGCCAGGAATCGAAACCACAACCTCATGGTTCCCAGTCAGATTAGTTTCCGCTGCGCCACGACGGGAACTCCGGATTTAAGGATTTTTAACGCTACAGTGCAGCGGTTCTCAAAGTGCGGCCCCTGAGGCAGCCACGCACCTGACGACCTGTCAGGTGGTCAAACCCAGGGCAGCCACGCTGCAGTGTATCGCGCCCTCCACCCGAGTAGGATGACCTTGGAAATCTGAAAACCGCTGTTAGGTCAGAGGATACTCTTTTCAGTTAATACCTCTGCACAACCTGGGCCACCCCTGAGAGGCAAGAAAACAGAAGCCCCTCAAAAGCTCCCCTCCCTCCCCGAGGAGGGCTCAGCAGAGAGAAGGGGAGAAAGAGAAGAACAGGGACCAGTCGTCTGCCCCCACCCCCCACAATCCCAAACTCCAGGAAGCCCATCAAAAATCACACCAGCCTTCCTCAGAAGTCAAAAAACAAACTCAGGGCAATAAAAGTTCCCAAAATAGCACCTGTTACCAGCCCTGAACTGGGCTGGTCTCACGGAAGCTGGACGCTCAATGTGGTCGTTAGGGAAACGGGCCACCGGGGATGGGGACGCGGGGGGGACATGGGGGGCAGGACACGAATGCCGGCACCGAAAGTCAGGGCTCTGCTCTCAGCCAGGGAGCCTCGGTCCAGCTTCGTTAAGCCTCAGTTTTCTCATTTGCAAATCTGTTCCGAAGGCCATTCCCTGGCAGAGGCCCCGAGGATGAACCAGGGGCAGAAGCCGCCCTCCAAGTGTGGCCCCGGGAGGAGTGCAGTAAAACGCGGTCCCTCCACCAAGGGCAGCGGGGCTTATTCCTCTGACTGCCAGCCACGCGGCAGTGCCCAAGGACCCTTTACTTTTCCCACTTATTTCTACTAAGGGAACACAACGAAGCAGAAGGAGAAAGCCACCCGCCGCCTGGCAGAAGTGCTGCAGCCCCCAGCCTCCGGGCAGGAGGTGCTCAGAAAGTGAGCAACTACCTGTACTTACACTTCTTTTTCTTTTCAGACTCCCTCTCGGTACAACGAAAGAACCCCCAGCACAGGAAAGGAATGCGCCCAACGACACCTTCCTTCCTCGGCGGGTTCTCAGTTCATCAGGAGTTCCAGCAGCAGCTTAACAACTCTGAGTCAACCAGGCTGCCTCTGCTTCTCAAGTGATGCTAGGAAACTGCGCCCAAAATAGCTGCTGACCAACGTCCAGTCCCCAGGTTCTGCACTACTCTTCATTTCACTGAACGTTTATCACTGAACATTTCTACTTCGTTCTCGGCTAGGAAGCAACCCTTGAAGCCACTTGTCCACTAGCGTGAGTGTTGAAGGAGCGGCAGCAAGCGGCCCACACTCTTCACTCCCGAGTCCACAGCGCCCAGGCCCGGACACATGCAGGGGGCACCCCCACACCCCAACCTACCACACGCAGCCACCAGCGAGGCCGCCCCCGCCCTCCGAGAAGCCTACACTCAACCCCAGACCTGGGCTGTGCCCCCAAAACGTCCATCGACTTCAGTAAATGTTTCTCCAACAGGGGTACCATGGGGCGCCCTGCAACGGTTCTGTGCCCACAGGCTGCTGAGGCCACAAAGCAAGAGGACTGAGAAAAAGCATTCAGGTCGGGGAGGTGGGGGTCACAGGCACACGGGAAAGCAAGGGTGTTTATCCTTATGCTGCCGTTTGCTTACAGAGAAGAAACTGGAAGGCAAAAATCGCACGACGATGCAGCTCGGAGTCCTCCCCGCCCAGGCGCCGCGGTCCTGGCCTTGGAATTCAAAGTCTATTCATTCATCGACAGACATGCAGGCAGAGAGCAGGTTGCTCAGATCTACTCTGGTCAATCCTGAAATCCCACTGCAACCAGAGTAAAGTGGGTTTTCCTAGAAGCCTGTCACCCGTACCAGGAGGGGTGAGAAGCCCCACGGCCAGGAAATTCCGGAAGCTGGAAAGCGGGTGGTGGACAGAAAGCTGGGCCAGATGACAAACACCAAGCTGGAGACAGAGAAGTCCAGCCCCAGTGAAGCAGCCCCAGGAGGGCAGTGCCTGCCAGGCCTGCAGAAGGGATGGGAGACCCCGGCCAGCCCTCCCGCTCCCCCCCCCACCCCGGGAGAGGGAGACTGAGGCTTCAGGAGGCCCTGTGCCCGCACTCAGCCCTGTGCCTCTTCTGGAGCTTCAGAAGGGACAAGGAAGGAGGGACCAGGCCAGGCAGAGCACTGCGTGGGGTGACCACCAGTCCAGGCGGGAGCAGGCCAGGAGCTCAAGGGAAGGCTTCTGCCGGGAGGTACAGTGCCAAAAAGCCAAAAGACACAGACAGAAGCCGTCCCTCACCCCGCCCTCCCACTAGGAGCACCCACATCACTGTGGTTCAAAAAGCCGCGGTCAAGAGTTCAGCCCCCAAAGAGCTTAAACGCAAGTGGACATTCGAGGGCAGCCTCTACTCCAAGAGACCAAAGCCAGCAGAGGGGCCAAGGGGCCGCGAGGGAAGAGAATCTGTTCCGGGGCGGGGAGAACATAACCACAACTAGCATACACGTCAGAGCAGGCATTTCCACCGAAACAAGAACGCAACAACATTCAGAGGATCAAAAAGAGCCCTCGGGATTTAAAAAATAGGAGCACAGCTCTTTGGAGGAGCTGGAAGGTAAAGTTGAGAGAGTCTCCCAGAAAGCCAAGGAAAAAAGACAAAGAGATGGAAAATAGGCTTAAAGGGGGTCCAGCATCCAAATAATAAAGAGTTTAAGAAAAAGAGCATGGAAAATGGAAGGAGGAAAGAATCAGAGAGAGAGCTCAGCAAGAAGACTTGGGTTGCCTGGTTCAAAAGGGTCTGCGAACTACCCGTCACAAAAAATAAGACCCACATCAAGACACCCCACGGTGAAACCTCAGATCACAAGGGAAAATTCAGATCCTATAAAATTCAGGAAAAACAAAACAGCTAGCGCCCAGGTTCTGGTACCCGTGCCGTGGTGCCTTCTTCAACGGCAGCACTGGAAGCTAAGACACAGTGGAGCTGCTGTCAAATTCTGGAGGAAACAACTTCCACCCCATGCCAAAATATCAAGGGAGGGGAAAGGCAAAAATAAGAAATTTTCAGATATCCAAGACCTCAAAAAAAAAAAAGACCCTATATCCCACGCGCCCCCTGCACAGGCAGGCCCCCGGCACGTTCCACCGTCGCAGGGGTATAAACCAAGTGTGAGGATTAACACGAATTTCCATCAAAGGGAGTCGTGGTCACTCCATTTGTTCCGGCGTCGTCGGAGACACCCTCCTCCACTCGTCCCCTCTCTCCCTCTTGTCCCAGTAACAATTCGTTTCAAATTAGCCGACGGAGAAGAATGTGCACCCCGACCTGACCAGGGAGAAGGGCACAGGTGTACCCCCTGCGTTAGGGACAAACGGGGGGCGTCTTCCCTCCTGCGCGTGCTTTTTGAGTACCTGCGCCCTTCTGCGGAAGTAAAGAGCCTTGTCGAGACCTCCCTGTGTCCATGTGTCTCTCTCTCTGACACCGACGACCCGAGCCAGTCATTTTACCCAACACAAGGAAGACACGCCAGGAGACCCAGAAAACCAGGCGGCCCGAGCGAGCGCAGGGACGTGGAGGCTGAAGGCAGAGGTCCCGCGAGAAGGGTGGCTCCACCCGAACTTCCCAAGAGGCAATGCCGACAACCAGGATGGTTCTGGGGTGCGTGAGTGCTGCTCCAGACAAAATGCGCACGAGCCCCCAAATCCCCCACGTGACGGGAGGTGATCGGGTCCTGAGGACCGGGGTTAGTGCCCCAGGGACCCCACGGCACCCCCTCGCCCCTCTGCCCTGTGAGCACACAGCCTGAAGCAGGCCTTCAAAAGACACCAAATCAGGGAGTTCCCGTCGTGGCTCGGTGGGTTACGAACCGACTAGTATCTGTGAGGATGCGGGTTCAATCCCCGGCCCTGGTCAATGGGTTAAGGATCCGGTGTTGCCGTGAGCTGTGGTGTAGGTCGCAGACATGGCTCGGATCCTGCGTTGCTGTGGCTGTGGTGTAGGCCGGCGGCTGCAGCGCAATTTGACCCCTAGCCTGGGATCCTCCATATGCCGCAGGTGAAAAAGACACCAAATCAGTCAGAGCCTTAATCTTGGGCTTCCCAGGCTCCACAACTGTGCAAAATGTTTGTGGTTTAAACCATCCGTGGTATTCTGTAACAGCAGCCCCAACAGACCAAGGCGATTACACCCCCCAAAACAACTCCAAACAAGGCCTGAAAAGTAACCCTGGTTTCCTAAGGGCTGGCTGGGAATAGCGTTTCTAGTCACTTTAAGGCACACAGAATCTCACCAGTTACAGTGTAACACCCTGGGGACAGGGAGCGGAGGTACATGTGACTAAAGGAGCCAAGGACATGAGAACTAAACCCTCCCCTCCCGGGTCCAAAGTCTACAGATAATGCCTTGAAACTAGGGGAAAAGTCACAGCAATTTAAAAATGTCCTATACGAACACAGAAGTAACAACCACTTCCGTGAACCAAGAGGCCGGCCGAGAGCTGGGACCCACTGCAGGTCCCAGGAGGAGGAAATAGAAGCCACAGGTGGGTAACTGCTCTCTCTCCCCACAAACCTTACCATGTGCATGACTTTTTAAATAAAAACGAAACAAAAATCCTAATATAAGTAAAATAAACAAAGGGTATGAACCTATATGCTCCTTTCAAATCTTAGGGGCAGAGAATCTCCCCCCCCTTCGGCATTCAGAAGTTCCCGGGCCAGGGATCAAACCTGCACCACGGCAGCTATAACACCAGATCCTTAACCTGCTGAGCCACAAGGGAACTCCCAGAAAATCCTTTTAAAAATAGGAAGAGACTTCAAACAATGGGAAGATAAACAACAGCTACCTATCTGGCAAGCATTAACATAAAACTCAAAAAGCTCCCACAATGTATTCAGATACCAATGGGGCGCTGGACAGAAAAGCCTCCTCCTACTGACCAGGACCCCCTCCAGAAAACACAACGGAAGGTCTGTAAAGTGGACGGCCCCGTCCGTCCTGGGGGGTGCACATGAAGTACCTTCCTAACACAACGCAGATGTTGTGTACTTTGTTGCAGGCAAAGTGCATCTGCTTTAATCTCCCCTCCTCTAAACCTTGGAAACCAGGGACCATTTAGGACCAGGAAACCCCAGGCCCACCCCAGGGGCCAGGCGCTGCAACAGCCACGTTTTTTTCCTTCTCAAACCACCTGGCGCCGAGTTTCAAACGCACTATGCTGCCAGAGCATGAGTTAAGGGTGGGAAATGACTGGCCCAATGGCAGAGGCTGACTCTGAGCAGCAATGGAGGGATGACAGAGTCGACTGTTCTATTTCCTGAGCTTGCTCCCACCACGAGATTCCATCAACGATAACAATGCTGAGCTCCAGCGCAGAAAAGGCCACAGAGGGCTGGCTGGGTGTGGTCCACTTCCTGCAGGTTCGGGGCTTCCAGGCGGGCAGCTCTGAATCACCAGTTCGGATCACCCAAAGGGAGAGCCAAGTGGCATGTTTCTCAAGACACCCTCAGGCTCCTAGACTCTGGCTTCGGTGTGACTATCATATACACTAGAAACAGCAACTACCAGCAGCCTCATTTTTTCAAAATTCCTCGTACCAAGGTCCCAGAAAAATACAGTTCAACTGAAAAGTTATGTCAACAAGCACCAAATAAGCCCAGCTCCACACACTACAAGAGTAGCACAAAGATGACCAAGAAAAGTACAGAAAGGAACAAGAATCAAAAAACCACAATGAGGTACCGCCTCACACCGGTCAGAATGGCCACCGTTACTAAGTCTGTTAATATTCACACTAACCAAGTGAATTAATGAGTCTATCCACTATTCACAATAACCAAGACATGGAACAAGCTAAATATCCATCTGTTGACAGATGAATGCATTAAGAAGATGTGGTACATATATACAATGGAATACTACTCAGCCATAAAAAAGAATGAAATAATGCCATTTGCAGCAGCATGGATGCAACTAGCGATTAGCATACTAAGCGAAGTAAGTCAAAAAGAGAAATAGTACTTACGTATGGAATCTAAAATATGGCACAAATGAACCTATCTACAAAGCAGAAACAGACTCACAGACACAGAGAACAGACTTGTGGTTGCCAAGCGGGAGGGGGGAGGGACTGGGAGTTTGGGGTTTAGCAGATGCTAGCTATTACACTTAGGATGGATAAGCAACAAGATCCTACTGTACAGCACAGGGAACTATATCCAATCTCCTAGAATAGGACATGATGGAAAATAATATTTGTTTAAAAAGAATGTTTATATATGTATGACTGAGTCACTTTGCTGTACAGCGGGAATTGGAACAACGCTATAAATCAACTATACTTTAACATAATGCATATTAAAAAAAAAAGAAAGGAAAGAACAAGAACGCAATGATGATGGCTGTTCCGTATCCCCACTGGCCCCGCCGGGACGCTGCACTCCATCAGCAACCTCAAAACACCTGATGGGACCAATTCCTACTTGAAGGCCCCTGGTTCCATGTGAAATACGATTGAGAACGTTCCCTGATAGGGGATTAGAACCAAAATGTCCTGGACTCCTCCAAGCTGTTTTTTTTAAATCTTCTGACAACCCTCCCCCCTCAAAAACACACTTTAAGCAAAACAAATTCTTAACATTGCTAAGGTCTGGGGGTAGAGGGAACATCAAGTATTGAAGTGGGTATTAAAAAAAAAAAAAACACCTTAAAATTCAGGCTGCTAAGAACAACAAAGAATGATCCTTCATCTTCCTAATGGCAGAGAGCATGAAAAAGGGGCAACAGCCAGGGGCGTGAGAGCAGTCAAAACTATAAGGCGTGTCTGCTGAGCGTGCCCACGACAAGGGGCGAGGCCACCTTGCTAGAAGGGCCGCGGGAACCTCCAGCAGCTCAGCCTCCTCCTCTCGCTATCCTGTCGTCTGAAGAGCCACCATGGCCTCCCAAGGGGCACCGGGCGCCCCCCCGCATCCTCCCGTCCTCTCCCACCACGTGCGCGGAGGGAGGAATGGGGTTCCCGGAGCAGGAGGAGCCCCGGCCAGGCCACCCCTCCAGCAACCCCCCACCACGTGCCCTCTCTCTGAGCGCCTCTGAACCGTCTTGGGTAGGTCACCCTCACTGCTCCTTGCTAGGATGCTCACGTCCAGGGGCCCGAAGGGTCACACCTACACCTGCCGCGGGAACGCGGGCACCACCCTCTACGGGTCACAGCTCTCCCCCCCAGGTGCCTTCGGGCCCCCGTCTCACCAACACCCTGGGGGTCCACACACTCAGGCCAACCTCCCTCCCAGGGTGCAGATGGGAACAGGCTGGACCCGAGAAGGCCTCTTCCATGGACACAAGAAAAACCATGGGACCAGGCACTACGGAGGAAAAGAAAGGAGGAGCACACTTAGGCCGCATTTAAATGCACCTGTCCTCCTGTTCGCCTTCACTTCCCAGGTTTCCAGAGCGCGCAGCTTTCCCCAGGGTAAGGGGGAGCACTGGAGAGAGGTGCCGGACTCGTCCACACTGGCCCTTAAACGTCTTCCTCGCTCTCCCAACACGAAGGGGCATCTCAGCAAGGGCGTCTCCAAGCAGCAGAGAAACGCAAGATGATGTTAAGCGGAGACTTTAAATTGTCCGGCTCTTCCTGTAAACGGTCTGTACTTTCAAATATGAGAACAACTTGCGTGTGCAACACCCTCAAAACACGCAAAACTAACTCAGGGTCTACTGCATACGTTCCATGGAAAATCTGTATATTCTCGACAGTCAGCAGGGAAATCAATTTAGTTTTGCAAGGGCTCCTTTTTTTTTTTTTTTCTTTTTAACAAAACGCATCACACAACAGTCCATTTCAAGTGACGAGGATGAGGACTGTCTTCCGAAACTTTCCGTTTCGGGTCCAGACGTGAAATATATTTCTTACATGGGTCACGGTCCAGAAGAGGTTGAAAGTGACTGATTAAAAAATTTAGTTACAGGAGTTCCCGTGGTGGCGCAGCGGTTAATGAATCCGACTAGGAACCATGAGGTTGTGGGTTCGATCCCTGGCCTCTCTCAGTGGGTTAAGGATCCGGTGTTGCCATGAGCAGACACAGCTCGGATCTGGCATTGTTGTGGCTGTGGCATAGGCTGGCGGCTAAAGCTCCAATTCAACCCCTAACCTGGGAACCTCCATATGCCGCGGGTGAGTCCCTAAAAAGCAAAAAATAAAAAGTTTAGTTACAGAAATGTATACACCAAAATCTAATTCTCTTTAAATCACAATTTATGCAGCTAAAAGTTTATCAGTACACCTGCCTCCAGCTGAAGCTTGCTTTTCTTTTGATCTGAATTAAACGGAGTCAAACAACACATGTTCAGCAAAGGCCAGGGAGTAGCTAAATCCACAATTCGACCTAATTTCTTCGTCTGTTCATAGTTACTACAGTCAGTTCATGATTTCTATTTTTTCCCCTATGCTAATACGAAACTGGGGTGTGGGAGGTTAAAAAAAAAGAAAGAAAGGCCCCTGGCAACTCATGAAACAGTCATTAAAAAGGATAATTCATTCAGATTTACAGTCATCAACCCCTCACCAAGCACATGGCACAGGAGTGCTCAGTAACGGCTGTTGACTGAACAAATAAAATATCAACCTCATATTTCTAGTTTCTTCAGTAAACCCAAGTTGGAATGAAAGAAACGCTGATTTTTGCAAAAGTAACAGTAGAGCAATAACACAGCACAGTAAGTAGGAGTATGGTCTTGAAGGCAGGAGAGGCCTGGCCAACCACAAATTTGCCACATAACACACTACCCCAACCCTGCTCGGTTCAATTACATCTCCGCCAGCTCCTGCCTCTAGAAAAAGGCACAGATAATACCTACGCCTCAAGAGCTACCAGTAAGAATCCAGAGACACAAAAGTGGTCTGCAATACAATGAAAAATGATGTTTAAATTGATAATTCTTTCACTCGGGTTTCTTTCTAGGCTGCCTGAACTCACTCTGTTGTTCTTTCTGAAATTTTTAAGCCAACCGTTTATAAACCCCGGTCAGGAGAGGAGAGAGAAGAAAAGGAGGAAGACAGGACGGACCAGGACCCGGCACAGGGTACTTCTTTCCTCCTGTTTCAGCCTAGAGCAGCTCCCGATTCAAAGCAGAAAATAAATGTGCCTGTTGTTTTCCTTTTGGAGTGAAAGGGAGCGCGAGGAAAGCAATGTTCTTCGCCGAACGGCACCCCGAAAACACTCACCACACAGCGAGTGGCTATACTTATAAACGCTGGGAGAACTCTGTCAGAAGCCACCTTTTGCACCCCTAAAACTCGAACAGCTGAAAACCTGTCCTTTCATCCACATAAAAACTTAACAGCTTTTCTAAGAAAGCAAAATAAAAACAGTTCCCTGGTAACGCTACCCGGGAAATAACGTTTGGGAGGCAGAGCAATTAAAAGCGAGGTACCTCCTTTTCCCAAGATTTAAGAATTTGGGCGCATATGCTCTCGAAGAAAGAGGACAAAGAAAGTCTTAGGACCACTGACCACCTGGTGACCATCTGATGCTGGCTTCAGGGCACCAGCCGGCTGGGCTTTAAGTTCCTTTTTAAACTGGTTCTCCTTCCACAAAGGCCAAACACCGCCCAGGTAGACTCTGAGTGAGGCAGGCGTACTAGATTACATTCCTACCAACAGCCTAAGCGTCAGTCTAAAGAAAGTACTGAGTAAATGCATTTTTTTTTTAATTGTTACGAGGTCCTTCTTGCTCCACTGGTCAGAAATAATTTTTCACCCAGTTCACTTTGCCTTCCTGCCCCTAAATTCAAACCAACGAAAGCAGGAATTTTAGGAAATACCAAGAAACCACATCTGATTTTTACCTAGCAGTCAGTAGAAGCTTAGGTGGTAAATGCATGTTGCGTTTAAAAGCTTTAAATCAGATTTAAGGACAGTTTTCCTCAAGCACAGTCAAGTTATTTATGTAAACTGTTACTCTATTTTTTTTTTTAGAAAAGGCTAAAATTCTGGTAACTTTGTGCCCTTATTTTTCTAGCTAGCAAACCTGAACAATGAAATCGAGTTTTTTTCTTTTTCTGGTTTAGAGAAAGAGCAATGATCTCTCTCGAAAAAGGGGGAAGATTCCCAGATCCTTACGGAGTCCAGGTACCAGCACTGCATTTCTCAGGCCTCAAGAGTGAGGGGGAGAAAGGAAAATGGGCCCCTAGAAGTCTCAGGATAAACAATCCACTGGGGTTCTTGTGGCTGTTTCCTTAGAGCTGGGGTGTTCACTCGCTTGGCTAAAACGGGAAGCCAAAACTTTACACACGTACCCTAAGCGTACAGGGAGATTTTAATCCCAACCATGCTGCCACCACTTATGCCCTTACAAACAGTGCAAACTGGCCAAGGATGAGGGTTTTATTTTTCAAAGAGCTTTTAAACAGTCTCCGATGGCGAAAAACTTTCGTGCAGTCAAGTAAATTTGAAATTCAACTTCTCTCCCCACCCCCACCCCTGCCCCCACTCCAAAAACAAGTCACCGGTAAGGCCAAGGGGCCACAAAGCAGCATCCGCGAGGTTTACCGGGAAGGGACTGGGCTGGGTCCAAGTCAAAGCCCAGGGCGCCGGGATCCACGCTCGAGTGCATGGGGTCCGACCGAGCCCTTCCTGCGGAAGGTTTACGGGCTCGCACTTTCCCCTCCGTCGGCACCGGGAGGAAACGCGCGGAACGAACGCGCTGGAAGTGGAGCTGGCAGTTACACCTTCCTCCACCCCGCCCTGCCTCCTCCGCCCGGCGGGCCTGGGACCAGTCCGGGCGCGCCCGGGGCTCCCCTCCCGCCTCTCAACTTCACCGCCCCCCCGCCCCAGCCCGGGAGGCCCGGGGCCTCCGGCGCCCCCCGCCCGCGCCGGGGCCCAGAGAGCGAGCCGGGCCTCCAAGGGCATTTCCCCGCATCACTTCTCCCCGGGGGTGGGCCGGCGCGGGGCCTGCGGCTCGGAAGGCGCCGGTGGGAGAAGGACGCGGGGAGGGCGAAGCGCCGGCACCTCCACAGCCGCCTCGACCCCCGCGACTCCCTGCCCGCGGAGGCCGCCTCCAGGCCGCGGCCCCAGCTCCCTGCACCCTTCCGCCCCCGAGACCCAGGCCGCGGGGCCGCTCCGGTCGCCCCAGAGGCTGCGAGCGCGGCGCGAGAGGCCGGCGCGACCCCGGAAGGGGCAGCGGGGGTGGGGGGAGGGGGGCCGTGTTTACACCGCCAAGTTCCCCGCTTCCGCCCCGGCCTGGGCATCCTTCCCTCCCCTCGGAGGCCGGGTTCCTGCCTACCTGCATGCCGGGCAGGCCCGACTGCACCGGGGAGTGAGCCATGGCGGTCAGGACGGCCACTTCCTGGGACGGGACGGCCGGGCCGCGGCGATCCGCGCGGGCGACGAGGCCCGCGGGCCGCGCGCAGCCCTCGGGCGGCGGGGGCGGCCGGCCAAGCCCGAGTCCGGCTGCGGTGGGCCGGCCGGAGCCCGAGGCCACCCCAGCTCCCCCCGCGGGTCCCGGGCCGGGCGGCGGGCTCAGGGGCCAGCGGCGGGCCGCGTCTCCATGCACCGCGCCGGGAAGGGGCTGCGAGGGGCGCGGGGCCTCGCCGCGAGCTGCTTTCGCTACCGCCGCTGCCGCTGCCGCTCCGGCGGCTGCTGCGCTGCTTCTGGGCTGGAAGCCGGCGGCCTGGGCCCGCGCGCGCTGGCCGCCTGGAGCCGGAGTGGGCGCGCACAGCCGGCCGAGCCTGCGAGCGCCGAGCGCGCCCCGCCCCGGCCCGGCCCCCGCGCCCGCCCCCGCGGCCCGGCCGGGGACCCCGCCCCGCGCTTCCGGGAGGGGGAGGAGGCTCGCGGCCGCCGGGCGCCCTAGGCCTCAGCCGCCTGCGCTGCAGCCTGCCGGGGCGGGTCGGGGTCCGCGCGTCTCCGCAGGCTGAGCCCCCTCCCAACCGGCGGGGCGGAGCTGGGATTGCGGGCGGGGGCGGGGAGGGGGACACGGTTGGGGCGGTCCCCGGGCCGCCGCCCCCCCCCCCCCCAGGCCCGGGGAAGTCGGGCGCCCTGGGGGACTGGGCGGCCGGGGCTCGGTGAGTGCCAGCTCTGGCTAGACCATCTCCCTCCTGCCCTCCCCTCCTGGCCCCGGGGAAGCGGGCCCCAGGCGACCTCTCCCGGGGCAGAGTCTGGGGCAGGGGGACCTCGGGAGGGAGCGTGCCCGGCGGGGCCTCAGCCAGGGGCCGGTTCAGAACTACCAGGGCGGAGCTTCTTGGTGTCTGGGTGAAGTTTCCAACCAACCCAAGGAGGAAACCGGGAGGGGAGAGGCCGAGAGTAGTTAATTCCGCGTTTTGGCTACTTGAAAACACCCTGCTTGGAATACTAGGAGCTGTAAACTTAGCTAAGAAGTGGGGGGCTGAACCCCACCATCTCTGGGCCCCGGAGCAGGGCGGGATTGTCCATCCACGAGAAGAGGAAATGGGGGAGGGAGAGGGGCAATGGAAGGAAACCATGTCTAGCCGTTCCCCCCGGCCCTCTGCCGCTCTTTCAGCTGCCTCCACCTTTTAGTCACCTCTCCTCCAACTACAGAGGAGAGAAAATAAGAAGGAATGAAAGCAGTGCTGCCTCCAGAAAGTAGTATTTTACTTACAACGACAAACAGCGGCAGCCACTGAAGTCATCTGCTGCATCCCAGGTTGTTAGACCGGTGAATGCCGACGTTGCACCGCGGGCGAGGTAGGACAAACACAAATGAGCCCCCGAGAGTTCACAGAATATTGGAAGAAACAAAAAGTCCTCGCCCTGAAGAAAGGATTGTTCGTTCTCTGAAGTGTCACTGTATTCAGAGCTGCAGATCAGACTAGCAGTGAGGTGCTAAAACGTAATCTTTGTTTTCCCTTTGGAATTTTGTATGTCCTGTCCCCCTCACCCACCCACCCAATCCTCCAGGGTTCTTTCAGATGCCTTGTCACTGGGTGGTGAAACCATGCCACCCCTGAGTACTGTGAAGATAATGTGGCAAATAGAAAGTTGAGAAAGTACCAGCATGTGTAAATTTTGTGCATCCAAAAAATGGGCACATAAAGAAATAGACAGCAAAGCAGGCAAAAGCATGAATCTTAAAAATGTTTGTCATCTTCAACCCCAGGAATTTTACTTACGGTAACATATCCTAAGAAAAATAAAAAGAAGGGCAGAAGAATGGATATAAAAAGATGTGATGCAGTGATATTTATGATCGTGGGCAAACTGGAAACAGATTTAAAGTCTAACAGAGATGGTTAGTTAAATGATACTATATTCATACAGTCATTAAAAATGATGTATTTCAGGAGTTCTCGTCGTGGCTCAATGGTTAACGAATCCGACTAGGAACCATGAGGTTGCGGGTTCGATCCCTGGCATTGCTAAGTAGGTTAAGGATCGGGCGTTGCCGTGAGCTGTGGTGTAGGTTGCAGATGCGGCTCGGATCCCACGTTGCTGTGGCTGTGGCGTAGGCTGGCGGCTATAGCTCTTGTTAGACCCCTAGCCTGGGAACCTCCATATGCCACAAGTGAGGCCCTTGAAAAGGCAAAAAAAAAAAGACAAAAAAAATGATGTATTTCAGTATCTAGTAACATGGGAAAATATTTTCATTATACATTGTGAGGAAAATGCAGGGTACAAAGCAATACATATAATCTGAACTCAAGGCTACTTCATACAGAAGAAGTTATATTTAAACATATATCATCTACACAGGCACACACATATAATTTTATATGTAAATGAGAGAAAAACTTAGAAGTATAAACACCAAGATTTAGCAGTGGCTATCCCTGGAATTAAAAGTGATTTTTTTTTTCAGTCAGTGTTCAACCAAAAGAGACCATCGTGCTAAGAGGCCTCTCCTTAGAATCAGGCTTCAGGCTCTAACATGGCAGCAAGAAGAGGAAGCAACAGGACAAGTGGACTGCAATGCTCTAAGCAGTAGGCACCAATCTAAGATATTTCATAGGGAACTCAACCCATGGGCCACTGTGCAGTGGGCTGACTTCTAACACACGAGCCATGGGGGCACTGGACCGTAATGATCTGGGCATAAAAAGTAATTGGAATCCCAGTCCTGTTCTCTTGTGGCGAGTTAAGGTCCAGAGTTGTCACTGCAGCAGCTTGGGTCACTGCCGTGGCATGGGTTCAATCCCTGCCTGGGAACTTCTGCATGCCACAGGCTGGCCACAAAAAAAAAAAAAAGGTAATCGGAATCCCATTTTGTATCCAGAGGCTGGTGAGGCTGAGAACAGGTAAGTTACAAGAGGACAGAATTTATCTGGACACAATGAATGATTTGCATTCATCAGCTGGTCTGCTTACCTGTGCTCTTGTTTATCTCCTCCTCAGCATGACTTTCTCCTTAGCAGCATTCTCCTTGAAAGAGAAGAGAGAAGCAAAATAGGAGTTACTAGTTCTGCTCCGTCATGTGCAATCATTATCCAGAATTTCCCCACACACACACCCCCACCCCGACAGTAGCCTACTCCCTTTGTTTTAGCAGAGCAGAGATAATTGACAGGGCCTGAGCCAATGATGAGACCCTGCCCAATTGTTCATTGCATTCATTCAAATTTTTCCTTTTTTTTCCTTTTTTTTTTGGTTGTGCCTGTAGCATACATAAGTTCCAGATACAGGGATCAACCCATGCCATAGCAGTGACAATGCTGATCCTTAACCCACTGAACCACCAAGGAACTCCTACATTCATTTAGATATTAACACATGTTTGGAATGCCAACTTATGCCAGACATCTGCTTTAGTGCTGGGCATATGAACAACTGGATCCCCAACCCATCCTGGGGAATATGGTCTCCCAGAATCCTAACTTCAGAAATTTACAATACCAGTTGATTCAAATTCATCACAAGGGCCTGTAATTTCCACTAAAGGAAAGAAGAGGATTATCCTCTCATCTTCTTCCTCTTGTCGCTTTCCCTCCACTCTCAATTAAAATGACAACAGATCACACACTACTGCCATTTCAGAAGGAGAGATTTTTGAGGGTCTCCATAGAGATTATGCATGCTCTGGTCTCCATGGAGATACTTACTAACCCATGGAATTATTTTCATCCCCTGACCCTCTTTGTCTTTTGTGTTGACTTAAAGTCAGGAATTAGGCAATGAATTGTGCTCTCACATATATTTGGGACCACAAAGGCCATTTGCATACCCCTCCAAATATAGAACCCTTGTGTTCGACCTCCCCTAAGCCAGCTCATAGTCTCGGCAGAGCTCAAAACCTCAGCCGAAAACAAGAATTCAACACAATCAGTCCCTTCACTTCTCCTTCTGAGTTGAAAAGATAAACACCCCCAAATGCCACTTTATAAAGAACAGCGAGACAAGTAGCACATTAGCAATTTAAATTTACAGATTAAAGAAAGGGACTTACATGGTGAACTTTAAAGAGAAATATGAGTGGCTTGGATAAGTAACCAACAGAAGGCTTAACAAATTTCTACACATGTTAAGCAGGTGAAGACACAAAAGAGGAAGACAGATAATTAAGATCAGTAGAAAGAAGCATGTCTACTCACAGTTGTTTGACATGACAGTAGGAACCTATATGCTAAACCCCTAGGGAAAGACCCAGCTATGCTAGGGTGCTTTAACAACAGAAATTTATTCCTCACAGTCTTTTGGAAGCTAGAAGTCCAAGATCAAGGTGTTAGCATGACCGGTTTCTTTTTTTCTTTCTTTTTTTTTTTTAAACAGCCGCACTCAAGGCACATATATGAAGGTTCCCAGGCTAGGGGTCCAATCACAGCTGCAGCTGCTGGCCTACACCACGGCCACAAGAACTCAGGATCCAAGCCGCATCTACACCACAGCCCACAGCAATGCCAGATCCTTAACCCACTAAGCAAGGCTGGAGATAGAGCCTGCGTCCTCACGGATACTAGTGAGATTCTTTTTCACCTAAGTCACGACGGGAACTCCATGACTGGTTTCTTCTGAGGCCTCTCTGCTTGGCTCGTGCGTGGCCATTTCTCCCCGTGTCCGACAGGGTCTTCCCTGTGTGTGGCTGTGCCCTGATCTCCTCCTCTTGTAGGAACACTCATCATATTTGATTACAGTTCACCCTAATGACTTCATGCTGACTTAATCACCCCTTTAAAGATCTTATCTTCAAATACAATCACATTCTAACATACTTCAGATCAAGACTTGAACATGTGAATGGGCCACGGCACGGCCCATGATACAACCCTTTCACGGTGCACCTGTTTCAGGTCACCGCCCCCCCCCCCCAAAACCGGCTCCGCCAGTCTCAGCTCCATGAATGAGAACCTCTTTTCTCCTCTCCCAAGGCTGTGGACCTATCTATGTCCTTCACATCTCTGCTCAGAGGTTATTATTCCCTTGGACGTAGTCCCTAAAGTTTTGCTTAGAAACCAGAGCACTCATCTCCAATCACTGGATAACTGAGAGCAGAGCCAGTTGTTTGCTCCGGTAAAAAAAAAAAAAAAATTGCCACGCCCACAGCATGTGGGCGTTCCCAGGGCCAGGAGTCAAACCGGTGTCATAGCAACGACTCAAGCAGCCGCTGTGACAATGCCAGATTGGAGCCTCAACCCACTGCACCACAAGAGAACTCCAAAATATTTATTTTCTTCTTTTTTTTTTTCTTCTTTTTGGCCACACCTCGGTATATGGAGCTCCCGGGCCAGGGATCGGATCTGAGCCACAGCTGCGACCCAAGCTGCAGCTGCAACCATGCTGGATCCTTAACCCACTGTGCTGGGCCAGGGATCGAACCTCCATCCCAGCACTCCCAAGATGTCACCAGTCCTGTTGCACCCCAGCAGGAACTCCAGTGTTTCTAACTATAAGAAGTCACCTGGAACACATGACAAAACATTCCAGAAGAGAGTTCAGAATATTCTGTGGGGAGCGAAAGTAATAAGTACTCAATTCAGCCAAAAGCTTGTGCTTTACAAAGGTCTTTCTCTCTGGCGCTTCCCCTCCACCCCTGAGTATCACTGGGGGGGGGGGCAGTTCACCAAGCGAGTTTGAGTCTGAGCCCCCATTGGGCCGGGGGCTTTCTGTTGTACATTCCTGGCCTGACAATCCTAGGGGCTCCCACGAAGGAAGCTCAGGCTATTCAGAAGGACTCATTGGAGGAGTTCCCGTCGTGGCGCAGCGGTTAACGAATACAACTAGGAACCATGAGGTTGCGGGTTCGATTCCCTGGCCTTGCTCAGTGGGTTAAGGATCCGGCGTTGCCGTGAGCTGTGGTGTAGGTTGCTGTGACTGTGGTATAGCCCAGCAGCTACAACTCAGATTGGACCCCTAGCCTGGGAACCTCTATATCCTGTGGGTGTGGCCCTAAAAAGCAAAAAAAAAAAAAAAAACAAAGCAGAAGGACTCACTGGAACAGGCCCAACAGAAAAGTTCTCATGTGCAATTTTGCCTGGCAAAGAGCCAACACACAGGGCTTGTCGCCCTCTGAACAGTGGCCACTTGACCCTGCCAATCAGCCGATAAAGGCCTCAGGACGCTCAAGCCTCGTCCAGCGCTGCGTGAAGATCTTCCTCTCTCCTGAGGCCGGGTCTGCTTGCAGGTGTTTCCAGAAAGGACATCAGCGAGATCACCCCTCGGAGGGTGACGTTGCCCGGCCGACAGTCGCCGGCCCGCAGCCCCACTTCTTTTTTTTTTTTTTTTTTTTTGCCTTTTTGTCATTTTAGGGCCGCACCTGCGGCATGTGGAGGTTCCCAGGCTAGGGGTCTTATCGGAGCTGTAGCCACTGGCCTACGCCGCGGCCACAGCAACGCAGGATCCGAGCCGCGTCTGCGACCTACACCACAGCTCACGGCAACGCCGGATCGTTAACCCACTG
>PVHT020000119.1:2607154-2622229 GCA_004024745.2 Catagonus wagneri
AATTTTTTCTTTTCTTCGTTTTTTTCTACAGTGATCCTGGGTTCTTTGTGATAAAGGAAATAAAAGAGAGAAAAAGAAGAAAAAAAGGAAAAGAAATTCTGATCAGTTTTTGGTTTGCTTTGTTTTTGTTTTTATTTTTAGGGCCATACCTGTGGCATATGGAGTTCTCCCGCTAGGGGCTGAATAAGAGCTGCAGCTGGGGCCTACACCACAGCCATGGCAACACCAGATCCAAGCCACAGCATCTGCAACCTACACCAAAGCTTGTGGTGGTACCAGATCCTTAACCCACTGAGGGAGGCCAAGAATTGATCCTGCATCCTCATGGAGACCATGTCAGGTTCTTAACCCACTGAGCCACAATAGGAACTCCTGTTTTGTTTTTAAA
This sequence comes from Catagonus wagneri, assembly GCA_004024745.2. NCBI lineage: Eukaryota > Metazoa > Chordata > Mammalia > Artiodactyla > Tayassuidae > Catagonus > Catagonus wagneri. The sequence goes on from PVHT020000119.1 coordinate 2,607,543, forward strand.
TTGATCCATAATTGAAATATAACTGACTAGTTTTATTTATTAAAATTCTTCTCATCCCAGAATTAAAGAAAATGAGATTCAGATTTAGCTTAAGAAAGAATCGCTGAGATTTAAAAGTTGTTAAAAAGAAAATGATGGATTCTTCTTTCTTGGTGGCCTTTCAACATAGAATAAGTATTAAATGTGATCTTCCAAAGGGCATGGCTATAGACCAGAATACCTTCTTTTTTTTCTTTTTTTGGTCTTTTTAGGGCTGCACCTGTGGCATATGGGGGTTCCCAAGCTAGGGGTCTAATCAGAGCTGTTGCTGCCAGCCTATGCCAGAGCCACAGCAACGCCAGATCTGAGCCGCATCTGCAAACTACACCACAGCTCATGGCAAAGCCAGATCGTTAACCCACTGAGTGATGCCAAGGATCGAACCTGCAACCTCATGGTTCAGATTCGTCTCCACAGTCGGATTCGTCTCCGCTGTGCCACGACGGGAATTCCTACCTCTTAAGATTCATTTTGCATCTATGATCCTACAGTTTTCCATGTAAGGGAGGGAAATATGGCCAGCTTACTTTCCACATAGTGGGCTAGGGGCTGGGAATAATAACATGTAATCCTGTCTTCAGGACCTCACAGTCTGTGGAGATCATATAATTGCAGATGAAATGTGATCAAGTAGAACAGATGCCATTCACTCCTTCATTCACAATTATGATCATTAACAAATATGAACAGCATAGGCATTGGTTAGACACTGACCGAGGGACTGGGAGATTGCAATAAACAACTAAACATCCATGCTCTCATGCAATTTATCTTCTAGTAAGCAAATACAAAACACGTCAAGTGGTGATAAGCACAATAAAGGAGAAACAAAGTGGAGTAAGGATAAGGGATGGTGGTGGAGCCCGTGGTACACGGCCTGGATGGACAAGGAACGTCTCTGTACTGGGGACGTTTGGACAGACACCTGAACGAAGTGAGGGAGGGCGCGATCCACCTGACCATGCAGCCTTGAGCAGCCCTGGAAGAGAGAGTGTGCTTGGGCCACGGCTGAAGTAGCACGGCCAGTGTGCAGAAGCGGTGTGAGTAGGCACGAGAGAATGCAAGCGATGAAACAGAGCATGTAGGGACCGGGGACCAGGATGAGGACTTGAAACAGGTAGCTGCTGAAGAGGTCAGGATGGAGGCGTGAGAGGATGTGCGGTTCCCTGGCTGCTGAGTGGCGAACTGAGGCTGACAACTGCGGGAAAGGCGAGGGGAAGACTCTGGCTCTTCCCTCTGCAGGACGTGATAATGACTCAGACCACGAAGGTATTACAGGTGCTAAGGGAACGGCATTTAATCCTGGATATATTTTGAAGGCAAAGACAATAGGATCTGTTAAAGGAACAGATGTGGAGGGTCAGTGGATTCCAGGAGTCGAGAATAACTCCAAGGATTTGGGGCTCAGGAACTAAGAGACTGGAGATGCAACATTTATGGAAATGGTTTGGAGTCTTGAGAAATACATTTGGGGAAAGGAATGGGACTCTAGTCACTGCCTCTTTTTTTTTTTTCTGCATCCACAGCAAGTGGAAATTCCGGGGATGGAAGAAAGCCACAGCAGTGACGCCAAGTCCTTGACTGCTAGGCCACCAGAGAACTCCAATTTACTACCTTTTAATACAAAGAAAGAAGCAACTAGGAGTTCCCGTTGTGGCTCAACAAACCTGATTAGTATCCATGAGGACTCGGGTTTGATCCCTGGCCTCGCTCAGAGGGTTAGGGATCCAGTGTTGCTGTGAGCTGTGTTGTAGGTTGCAGACGCAGCCTGGATCTGGCGTTGCTGTGGCTGTGGCATAAGCCAAGAGCTGCCACTCCGATTTGACCCCTAGCCTGGGAATTTCCATATGCCATGAAATGAGTGTGGCCCTAAAAAGCAAAAAAAAAAAAAAAAAGGGAAGAAGAAACTAAAAATACTGTGTAAGGCAGGCACCCCTTCAGAATGGATCAAAAGAACCATTCTCGTGTTTTAATACCACCTCTGAAAATTACACATACCACAGAGAGTTTGTAATGCTGATAATATCAAAAACTATTTGCTATTAATTTGCTCAAATGTCTCTTTTCTTTAGTGTTGCATTTTATCTTATTGTATTTTTTTATGGCCGTACCCACAGCATATGGAAGTTCCCAGGCTAGGGGTCAAATCGGAGCTGCAGCTGCCGGCCTACACCACAGCCACAGCAATGCCGGATCCGAGCCATGTTTGCGACCTACACCACAGCTCATGGCAACACCAGATCCTTAACCCACTGAGCAAGGCCAGGGATCGAACCTGCGTCCTCATGGACACATGTCAGGTTCTTAACCCACTAGGCCATGAGGGGGACTCTGTATTCTAGAAATGTTGTCCTAGTGTGATTAAGTGGAAAATCGTAACATGATAATCCCCGGAAGCATCTTAACGTCTTCCATCTGCTGTGACTGTATTAAGACTAGAGTGATTGATCAGAGCCATCCAACAGAACTATCTCTAATAAGGGAAGCATTCTATCTCTCTGCTGCCCAGTAGAGTAGCCACTGGCTACATATGTCTATTGATCACTCAAAACATGGCTAGTGTGACTGGTGAACTGAATCCTAAATTTTTATTTCAAGTAATACCTTTAATTTAACCTGTGGCTAGTGGCTACTGTTTGGACAGAGCAGTTATAAACTTGTAGTACTGGAAGTTGTATTTTCTGATTTTCTCAATGTGCAGATGACGAAACTCAGCCTTAAAGAAGCAGCATTATTTGCCCAACTTCCTAATTCCTTGTACCAAAACATGTTCCTGGTTTTGTCAACAGTCACCCCTCGTGTGACCTTTCTGTTGAAATCCACTTCTTAGGTAGAAACTTTTAATTTTCAGATTGGCAGACCGAAAGCATTCCTTACAGACTAGTAACAGTAATAAAACACTTTAAAGGGGGAGAAAAAAAAAAAAAAAGACCTTAAGTGGAACTATATTTAGAAAAGTGTGATTTTCTCCATAAGGAATCTCAAAAATTATTACAATTATAATAAATTACAGACCATGGCTCATCTGCTGATTCCTTCTTAAGTGGAATCATTTGTTGAATCTCAGAATCAGCTGCAGATAACATTACTCCAGTGGTGAGCTGAGCGTCTAAACAAAGAACCCAATTTCTGAGGCTTTACGATTGTCCCTGAATAATCATGAAGTGGGGACAAATTAAAATAAACTGAAAAATGACTGTGTATATTAAAAAAAAGAAGCCACATCAACCTCCAACCACCCTACACATTCTATACAGTGACCTTGGGAACAAAGCCATGGAGGTGTCTGTGCAGGTGACGGTGGTCAAGCAGGAACGTGGCGGGCTGGGGGAGGCGAGGAATTGTCGCTCTTCTCTATACTAATAAACACAGTCCTGGGGGGGCCTTGCTGTGTACCAGGCCCTACAGCCCATAGAAGTTCTCCTCTATAGCATAAACTACATTCTACATGTCTTTGCACTTTTCTTGCATATTCACCTAGCAAGCACTTAGTCCTAGACCAAATGTCCATCTTCTGGAGTTCCCGCTGTGGTGCACTGGGTTCAGAATCCAACTGCAGTGGCTTGGGGCGCTGCATAGCTCTGATCCCTGGCCCAGCCCAGTGAATAAAAGGATCCAGTGCTGCTGCTGTGGCTGTGGTGTAGGTCACAGCGGCAGCTCGGATTCAGTCCCTGGCCCGGGAGCTTCCAGATGCTGCAGGTACAGCCATTAAAAAAAAAAAAAAAATCGGAGTTTCCATCGTGGCTCTGCGGTAATGAACCTGACTAATATCCATGAGGATGAGGGTAGGATCCCTGGCCTCGCTCAGTGGGTTAAGGAGCCTCTGTTGCTGTAAGCTGTGGTGTAGGTCACAGATGTGGATTGGGTCTGGCATTGCTGTGGCTGTGGTGTAGGCTGGCAGCTGCAGCTCTGATCCCAGCCTAGCCTGGGAACTTACATATGCCGTGGGTACGGCCCTAAAAAGACCCCCCGCCAAATCCATCTTCTCTCTCTTGCACCTGGGAAGCTTAGCACCTGGGGTAAACCTCAGTGTGGGGTGGGCTGGCTACAGACCTACGATTTCCAGTCTCCGATGGGGCCCCGGCACTCCCTGTAGACCCCTCTGCTTCTGTAGGTGGTCTTTCTCCCCCCTGTAGTCCATCACTCTCAGCGGATGACCGTCTCTCCTGCTTCACCAAGAACTGATGTCATCAGATGAGAAATCTCAGTATCTCACCTCCATGTCTATGGGCTACTGACACTGGCTCCAGTTGTCAAAGCCTTCCTCACCTCCAAGTCTATTTCCTCCAGCCCTCCTCTCTTTCTCAGTAACTGTGTGCTAGCTTTTGTTCTCTATCCATTCTACATCTTCAACGTCTTTGCTCAATATCTCCCTGGGGGCATTGAAACAGGCCCATGTCTCTTCTCTTTTAAAAGATATAGAAACAATCTTTCATCGACACCCCCTTCGCCTTCAGTTACCATCCCAACTGTCTCCCTCCCTCCCAGACCACTTCTTGGAACTGTGTTCTACTTCCTTATCTTATCATCCCCTCTCAGATCCCTCCAATCTTGTGTCCTCCCCATCGGTCCACAGATCCCTCCAATCGAGGGCCATTTCTCTGCACAAAATTCACCAATGACATAGGCAGATATATCTCATGGGCAATTTGCAGGCTTTTATCTTTTTTTTTTTTTTTCTTTTAGGGCTGCACCAGTGGCATATGGAAGTTTCCAGGTTAGGGGTCAAACTGGAGCTGCAGCTGCCAGCCTACACCACAGCCACAGCAACTCAGGATCTGAGCCGCGTCTGCCATCTACACCACAGCTCACGGTGATGCCAGATCCTTAACCCACTGAGCGAGGCCAGGGATTGAACCCAAGTCCTCAAGGATACTAGTTGGGTTCATTACGCTGAGACATGACAGGAACTCCCTCTTTTATCTTTTTACTTTAGCAACTGACAAGGTCGCCTTCTTGAGCCTTCTCTTCCGTTGGCATCTGTATCACACAGTCTCCTGGTTTCCTCATACCTTTCAGATTTCTTCTTGGTCTCCCCAGTAAACTCAATTATTTTGCCAAAACTTCAAATACTGGCGGCTCTTATGGCTCAGTTCCAAAGCCCCTGTCACTCCTTTGGCTCCCTTGGGTCCATTATACCATTTAGTTATCCTGAGGACTCCCAATTTATATCTCTGGTCCTCTTTTGAGCTCAAGACTTATAAATCCAACTATCCACCCGTGACCTCCATTCGGATGTTTGCCAAGGTCAAGATCTCCCTCTACAAACTGGCTCCTCCTCCTGTGTCCTCAACATTGACTAATCTGATCATGCAGACTCGCTCACTCCCAAATCCCCGGCCCTTGCATTTCCTTCCCCTGGTTAATCAGTTAGTCCCATTATCCCATCCTCTACAAGGCTTGGAAATCCATCCATTGCCTCTGTCTGTGCTGTTACTGCCCTGCTTTTAACCCCTGCCACCCAAGTGTGGTCCATGGCCAGGAGCAGCCCATTCATCTAGGAGCCTGTTAGAAATGCATTGTCTCCGGTCCCCGCCCCCCTAGACCTACTGAATCTGAATTTATGTGTAATAAGACTCCCATGTGATTTCGTGATTTGCATGTACACACAATTTGAGAAGCACCTGCCTAAACCACTGTAATTTCTCCATCTGCTCTCTCTGCTTTGACTCCAGCCCCTTCTGATATATTCTTCACACAGAGAAACAAATCATGTTCCTCACATCCTAAAAGCCTCTCTTTTTTTTTAAAGAATAATAGGTATTCTATAGAGTATTCCTTTTATATGCTATGATTTAAGGAACTGCTGTCTTTTGTCTAACTTTCATCTTTATGGTATCTCTTTTAAGACAAAGTATTTGACAGCCTTATTTTGTTAAGTGCCTTAAATCAAGAAACGTTTCATTTGATTTTGTCCTTTTTTTTGTATGACTGTTATATTTGCATTGCAAATGGAACTATTTCTCAGTTCATGTAGTTGGTTAATTCATATAATACACGCACATAAAAAGACGTCAAGGGGAGTTCCCATCATGGCTCAGCAGAAATGAATCTGACTAGCAACCATGAGGGTGTGGGTTCGATTCCTGGCCTCGCTCAGTAGGTTAAGGATCCTGCGTTGCTGTGAGCTGTGATGTAGGTTGCAGACGCAGCTTGGATCCCACATTGCTGTGGCTGTGGTGTTGGCTGGCAGCTGCAGCTCCAATTCCATCCCTAGCCTGGGAACCTCCATGTGCCGTGGATGTGGCCCTAAAAAGCAAAAAAAAAAAAAAAAAAAAAAGCCTCAAGTATTAAAGAAGTGGTTTTCAAAAATTCCATAAATTGTGCTCTGAAAGCTTGAGAGAAAGCTCTCTGGATGAAGGACCAAAATGTCAATGCTGTAAGCATGGAAAATAAAACACTTTCTCGTTGTTTTTGTTGTTTTGGAGTTTTCTGTTTTATTTATTTATTTATTTTTAATGAGGACGGCCGTATATCCTGGCCATCATGGCCACTCCTTTGAAACAGCATCATCTGATAAACCAAATATGTGGAAAACAGGTTCAGCACCCTGTTTCCATCCTGAGTCAAATGCCGGTGTTGTCATGGGTAACCTACAGGCCTTTGAAAATAAGTACTGCTGTTGAGTCTGTAAAATTCAATTTAAAACAAAAAAATCCCTTTCACTTGTTCAAACACAAAAGAGGAGTTTGGGAATAGAAATATTTCGTAAGGCTATGGCATCTAATCCAAAGCATAAAACGCAATATAGGTTTTTCTCAAAAGTTCTCTGCACCTTATCATTTGTAGTCAGGTAAGGGATACCAGTGACAAACGCTCGGCTGTCTAACATGCGGGCTGAGATCACCAGGAAGCCCAGCTTTCAAGGACACACTTTTCAGCTACTTCCAGGAAGACCAAAGGGTCTTCTTCAGAACTTTCCTGATTCTTTCAAAGTGCTGGATGGCAATCACTGGTGCTGTTACAGGGGCGTGTCTTCTGGCTTTGGGGGACCACCAACGAAGGCAGGATTTTTTTTCTTTCTTATTTGGCCACCCTGTGGCATACGGAGTTCCCGGGCCAGGGATCAGATCCGAACCGCAGTTACGACCTACGCCATAGCTGCGGCAACAGCCGGATCTTTTAGCCCACTGTGCCAGGCCAGGGACTGAACCTGCCTTCAACCCCATGGCGCCAGGGCGGGAATTCCAAAGGTTGGATTTTCTAGAGACAGCTTCAGGAGGGATGACAGTGGCTTCCGCAAAGTGGGGACCAACGAACATGAAACCTGAGGATGAGCTTGAAAAGCCAGGACTTGGGAGAGAAGGGGGAGGATCAACCCCCCCTCCCAAAAAAAAAACAGCAAAGTCAAAGAATCCAGTTATAGAGGACAAGATATTGTACGAGTCCATTTCTATGAAACACAGAACAGGCGAGTCCCTAGCCACAGAAGTGGATTATTGGTTGCCTGGGGCTGGGGGAGAAGGCTAGAGGGATCAGGGTCAGTGGCTAAGGGGTTTAGAATTTCTTTTTGGCTTAATGAAAACTCTAAAACTGGTTGTAATAATGGGATCTACGGAAAAGACACTGAACTGTCTACTTTAGGTGGATCAATTTCATGGTATATGAGCCCTATCTCAATAAAGCTGTTTCAAAATAAATTCTAAAAAATACCCTCCCAAAACAAGATGAGGAAGACAAATGTAAAGATATTGAGTAGAAGAGGGATGGTTGTTTCTTATGATGCATATACAGCTATTTCTTGAGTTTTTTCCGAGTTAGCTATCCACCACTGACTTCCAGCCATACGAGATGAAGATTTCACTCCTTACCTAGCCCCTTCACCGCGCACACGCATACCTTCTCCTCCGCCAGCCTCCCACTGCAGCTATGTTGCAATGTTTTTGGTAAGATGGACATTCAGCATCAATGAGTCTCAAATTTAGATCTCCAACAGAGCGCTTTCTGGAACCTGGACCATATCCAAGCGCTTACTAAACATCTATCCTGAATATCGAGGAGGCCTCTCAAACGTTATTTGTCCAAAGCTGAGCTCTTGATCCCCTTCCCAAACCTGCTCTCCTCATGGCCTTTGCCATCTCAGGAAACGGCAATGCCATTTTCCCAGCCGCTCAAGTCGAGAACCCCAGAGGCACCTCTGACTTCACTCTTACTCTCGAGTCCTATATCTGATCTGTCAGCAAACCCATGTGGCTCTGCCTTCAAAATACACTCAGAATCTGACACCTTCTCACCACCTCCTGGATCCACCCATGCCCACCCCCACCCGACCCCCCTCGATCCAAGACACAGTTATCTCTCTCGAACCACTGCAATGGCCTCCCAGTTAGTTTTTCCACTTCTGTCCTTAGGACCTTGATCTATTCTCAACAGAGGGATCCGGTTAAGACAAAGGTCAGATCATGCCATTCCTTGGCGCCAAAGCCTCTAGTGGGTCCCCAGAGCACTGTAGGGACGTCACTGGCACTAAGATTCCTGAGCCAGTAAATCCAGCTGGCCTCAGGCTCGTCTGTACACACGGAGCTTCCAGGCCAGGGCTCATATCCGAACCGTAGTTGTGACCTAAACCACGGCTGTGGCGATGACAGATCCTTAACCCGCTGTGCCGGGCCAGGTAATGAACCCGCGTCGCCGTGCTCCCAAGGAGCCGCTGATCCGGTTGCACCACAGCGGGAACTTCACTAGACTGTTCTTCTAGCCGGTCTGAAGCTTTGATTTCCTTAACGAGAAGGAAGAGAAAACACCTGCTCATTCTCCCAAACTATTCTCCATCTACGTAAACCTATGGTTCCTTGCACAAAGTATTTGCTGCATTTTCAGAGTTCTAACTTGGGGAGCCAACAAGATTTTTCCCAAAGAGACTGAGGCACATCTACTGGGGCTATGCTTTGGACGTCTTATTACCTATTTCTATTTTTTTTTTTAGGGCCGCACCCGCGGCATATGGAGGTTCCTAGACTAGGGGTCTAATCGGAGCTGTAGCTGCCGGCCTACACCACAGCCACAGCAACGCCAGATCCAAGCAGAGTCTGTGACCTACACCACAGCTCATGGCAACGCCAGATCCTTAACCGAGTGAGGCCAGGGACTGAACCTTCATCCTCATGGATGCTAGTCGGATTCATTTCCACCAAGCCACTATGGGAGCTCCATTATTTGTTTCTTTCTGTTTGCAAATGGCCCTGTCCTTAATTAGTATGACATTGCTGATCCAGTAAATTGTTCTACTGACCCAAAGTAATCATCTGAATCTGGGAAATCCAAGTATGTTATCTAGGAATGCTGCCACCAGAATTAAGATACAGAATTTCCTTCGTGGATTACAGAAGCATCAGTGGGGGGATTTACAGAAAAATTGCTACAAGCTAGTTAGGAAGCATGCTTGTGAAAATAAACCTTTTTGAGCGCATTTTTATCTGACCTACTGGGAAGGAGATTGTGGCAAAAACATCACCTTCTGCTGAGGCTGGGAGACCCTCCTCCCTCAGCTTCCAGTGGAGAAAGGTCTGCAGAGGAAGCTCAGATGTCCTGCTGGTTAAGCTGCTTCTCCTTCTTGGCCCCACTCCGCATGCATCTTTATATATTTATTCATCCAAGCTCCTGATTTCCTTTCAGGTCTTTTACTAAGCATTTGCCTCTTAGAGTTTTTCCAACACTGACTTGATTTCTTCGACTTCCCTTTTCCTCACTGTCCATCCTTCTCTCATTCACAAATACTTGCTGAACACTCTACTACGTTTTTAAGTGTTTATTTTACATCAAACTCCATCACAAGGCAGCTGGTAAACAACCAGACAACCTATATACTCGCACAGAAGATGCAAGATCTCATATTCAATATTTTTTTTTCTTTTCTTTTTTTTTCTGTCTTTTTGCCTTTATCTAGAGCCACGCCCACGGCATATGGAGGGTCCCAGGCTAGGGGTCTAACAGGAGCTGTAGCTGCCAGCCTTCGCCACAGCCACAGCAACGCGGGATCCGAGCCGCGTCTGCAACCTACACCACAGCTCACAGCAATGCCGGATCCTTAACCCACTGAGCAAGGCCAGGGATTGAACCCGCAACCTCATGGTTCCTAGTCGGATTCGTTAACCACTGAGCCACGAAGGGAACTCCCATATTCAATATTTCTGAAATTGAAATGCATCTTTTTTTTTGGCCACACCCATGCCATGTGGAGGTTCTGGGGCCAGGCACTGAACCTGCACCATGGCAGTGATCTGAGTCACAGCAGTGACAGTGCCAGGTCCTTAACCCACTGGGCTACCAGGGAACTCCTAAAATGTACCTTACAGATGATGAGAGAGAGAGAAAGGAGGAGGAGAGGGGAGAAGCGAGAAACCTTCCAGTCTCCAAGTTAGAGAAAAGTGCAATATAGTCATCTCAATAATTTTAGTTTTTGCCTCTGCTCTTTGCCTGTGTGCTTCTGATTCGCGTGCTGAAGCTGCCCTCTTACGCTGCCTTCCTCCCAGGAGCAGAGCCTGGGCCAAGAGCCTGCATATGGACAGGTTGCCTGGGGCCTGATCCCTGGGAGCAGAGGTGAGGGGCTGGGTAGAGGGCGACAGGGGACGAGGGAGGGCATTTCCAGGTGCACTGTGATCACCACCGCCACGGGGAGCCACGCAGAACTGTCTACCCACCGACGGAAGGGGAGCGTTTTCCCACCAGCTTCACAACTCCGCATGCGTCAGGGCCGCACTGCATGCTGGGAAAATGCAGCCAAGGCGAGGGGCTGTCAGATTACACCTGCTCCAAGCTGGTTGCTGAAGCAATGGCTGGAGAAAGAGGTGAGCAAAAAAGGTGTCCAATACAACTGCTATTTTTTTCCCTTTCTTATAAAAATACTCATATCTTTATTTGCCATAGCTCAAAACTGGAAATAATCCAAAAATCCACCTACAGGAGAATGGATAAACAAAATGTAGTATATTTGTCTGATGAAATTCTATGCAGCAGCAAAAAAGAATGGAGAGCTGATACACGCATCAACATGGGTGACCCTTACAGACACGTCACTAAGCAAAAGAGGTTGAAAACCAAGGAGTGCACACTCTTAAGATCCTTTTTACGACATCACAGAACAGGCAAAACTCATCTATGGGCGGGGGATCCAAACGGTGATCGTCTCTGTTGGGGGTATGGGACTAACTACAGAAAAGCACAAGAAAACTTTTCAGAATGATACAGATGGTTCATATCTTGATAAGGGTGTGGATCGTGTGAGCTTATGCATTTATCAGAATTCATTAACTTGTACATTTAAGATGTGTCCATTTCACTCTGCGTACATCTCACCTAAAAAAAATACAAAGGGGTATTTATCGAACTAATAGACTTACCTCTCAAAGTGGTGTAAGTGAGTAACTGTGAAATTGCTTTCTGTGTACTCAAGTCTTGAACAAATGAATAGGATGATATTTAGGATAATGAGAGCTGGGTTCTCACTGTTGGAAAATGGGAATTAAAAAATATGGACAGGAGGGGGAGTTCCTGTTGTGACTTAGCGGTAATGAACCCAACTAGTATCCTATGAGGATTCGGGTTTGATCCCTGACCTCACTCAGGGGGTTGAGTATCCGGTTTTGCCGCGAGCTGTGGTACAGGTTGCAGACGCGGCTCAGATGTAATGCTGCTGTGTCTGAGGAGTGAGCTGGCAGCCACAGCTCTGATTCAACCCCTAGCTTGGGAGCTTCCATATGCCACAGGTGCAGCCCTAAAAAAAAAAAAAAAATGCAGACAGGAGGGAGACTAGAATGTGCCCTGTACACACACACACACACACACACACACACACACACACACACACACTTCCTAACTGCTCAGAGGGCCTAGAAGCAATCATGCACCAGGAACGGTGAGCACACGTAGGGCCCAGATCTTGGTTTCTAAACACCACTTTCTACTGAAAGGAACCGGGGCTCCTTGGAGAATGGACTGGCACAGGAAAAGTATAAAATGACCCCAAAATATCTCATGCTATTAAGTAAGAAAGTGGCTCAAATACTGATGGGAAGATATCAAAAGTGTGGAGGGACCAGCCTGAAGGAGTTCCCAGTGGTCAACCCTGGGGCGAGCTGAGCAGCAAGATAAATAACGATTGTGATGGACGTTAGGCATCACGAAACCCATGACAAAGTAAACTGGAAATGATGAGGCTAAAGTAACAGGAATTAATAAGTGAAGCAGGAATGACAGCAACTGGAGACCATGTCCTCCTCAAGACAGAACTTCCTCATAATGTCCTGATAAATAGCATCCTCTCTCCAAACAGCAAGAATTCCAACGATCCAAGTGGGCACAAGGGCTGCCAAGTTGCTAAGAGCTTCAAGGTGGCCAGCCAGATTTCTGCTTAGGACCCTGACTTAGAATCCCGTGTCCTTTCTTACCACTACTAACCGTGGTGGCAGTAATAAAATATACCCACATGCAGCAGGTATAAGGTCACAAACTCAAGGTGTGCAAAAAAAAAAAAATCTGTTTCTCCATTTCTTTATATCAGAGTATAAATATATGTGAGTAAATCTTTATGTTCTGGCCTGCTCGGGTGGAAGAAAACTACATTTTCAGTGTTATAAGCTCTCTCTCTCTTTTCTTCCAAAACTCTGAATAGAAGTCACAAGTCCATTTTTTTTCTTTTTTCAGGGCCCCATCCACAGCATATGGAGGTTCCCAGGCTAGGGGTTGAATCGGAGCTGGAGCCACCGGTCTACGCCACAGCCACAGCAACGCAGGATCTGAGCCGCGTCTGTGACCTACACCACAGCTCACGGCAACGCCAGATCGTTAACCCACTGAGCAAGGCCAGGGATCAAACCCGCAACCTCATGGTTCCTAGTCAAATTTGTTTCCACTGCGCCACGACGGGAATGCTCCAGGGACATAATTTTAAAGCTTCTGCAGAACTTTGAGGACTAATCTGCTTGGGCCTGGAGTCGTAAACTCAAAACATCTATAGCTTAAGTCCGTTTCTATCTAGGACTTTGTACCCTCTTTAAGGATGTCTGTTCTACTCATTCCATTTAATAATTTCCTCCTTAAGGGGGAGGTGGAGGGAGTGGGATGGACTGGGAGTTCAGGGTTAATGACTGGATTACATTTAGAATGGATAGACAATGAGGTCCTGCTGTATAGCACAGGGAACTATGTCCAATCACTTGTGATGGAACACGATGAAAGATAATATGAGAAAAAGGAGTGTGCATAGATGTATGACTGGGGCACTTTGCTGTATAGCAGAAATTGACAGAACAATGTGAATCAACTATAATAAGAATATTTTTAAAAATTTCAATGAAGTTTGAGCAATACAAAAAAACTTTCTCATTCAAAAAACTAAAGTGAAATCAAGTACTTTTTTCTTTCATTGCTTAACTTTACTCTTATTATCTAAACAACAAAAGTTCACAGCTTTTATTTTTTATTTCTCTTTGTCTTTCTGTCTTCTTCTAGGGCCATACCCACGGGATATGGAGGTTCCCAGGCTAGGGGTCTAACAGGAGCTGTAGCTGCCGGCCTACACCACAGCCACAGCAACACGGGATCTGAGCCGCGTCTGCGACCTACACCACAGCTCACGGCAACGCCAGATCCTTAACCCACTGAGCAAGGCCAGGGATTGAACCCACAACCTCATGGTTCCTAGTCAGATTCGTTAACCACTGAGCCACGACGGGAACTCCAAGAGTTCATAGTGTTTAAAAGCAAGGAAAAAAGACAGATCAAGAGAACTAAAATTACCCGTAAACTCAATACCTCAATCTCTTTTTAGGTGGAAAAATATAAGCATAATTATATTTTTACCAAATAGTCCACTGGCTGTACTGCTCTGAACTTGCTTTTCCCATGTAACAATATGTCTTGGAGTTCCCCTTGTGGCTCAGTAGTAACAAACCTGACTAATATCCATGAGGCTGCAGGTTCAATCCCTGGCCTTGCTCAGTGGGTTAAGGATCCAGCGTTGCCATGAGCTGCAGTGTTGGTCGCAGACGCGGCTCGGATCCAGCGTTGCTGTGGCTGTGGTGCAGCCTGGCAGCTACAGTTCCAGTTCGACCCCTAGCCTGGGAACCTCCATTTGCTACAGGTATGGCCCTAAAAAGAGACAAAAAAAACAAAACAAAACCAAAAACCCCACGATATGTCTTGAAAAGGCCTGTGTTCTCAGGCTAGTCGTTTGTTATTATACCCCAGCCTCAAGCTGTGAGTGGCTTCTTTGTTATTCTCCTTATGTCAGATATTTCTACTTTTTAGGCTCCTGGATATTTTGTTCTTTGGGTTCCTGTCCTATTTTTTTTTCTTTTGTCCCATAACTTCCATTGACTTGATTCTGCATACATCCTTCTACGTAAGCAATATTTCACAACCTGTCAACAACAGTTTATAATCTGTTCGTGTCGGCGTCACCCAGGTACAGCCCTCCTTTAGCGCGCTTCCTCTCCCTTCTTCAAAGAACGCCGTGTGCAGCTGCTCGTTCAGAATTTTGCTCTCATTAAGCCCTCATCCCTCCTGAAGCAAGCAAGCTTTGAGAGTCTCTGGCCTTGGAGTCAGGTCTATTTCTTCTTTCTGAACATTCTGGACAACTGCCTTCCCAAGATCTAGCGGGTAGGTAGTCGATCGAGCCCAAAGCCGGGGATCCAACACGGAGTTGGTTC
>PVHT020000119.1:2623229-2663308 GCA_004024745.2 Catagonus wagneri
CGCACGCACACGCACGCACACGCACACGCACACACACACGCACGCACGCGCACACGCACGCACACGCACACGCCAAGACCCTGCACTGGGTGGCCGACCTAAGGACTGCCTTGGCTCTGGGACCACAGTGGACCTGGGGTGCAGATGCCTGGTTCAAACCAAGCCGGCAGATGCTCCCTCCTGGGAAGCCAGAACGGGGACACAAGGACCTCCCGTCTCTTCCAGGCCCTCGGGTGCGGGAGGAAGCAGAGCCCAGATGCAGGCAGACGACAGCGAACTGGGTTTCAGAGAGAAAAGAACAAACAGGCACAGACAAGGACGCGGAGCTGCTGGAGCAGACGCAGTTGTTGGCTGCTCATGTCCCCTCGGGTTCCCTTCACCAGCTCCGTGGGCCCACCGCCAGCCTCTGCAAGCCTCGTCACGCACGGCCCTCACCAGCCACTTTCTGGGGATTGCTCTTGTGTCCCGGAGCCACCCCATCCATGGACTAGAAGGCCCTGGGCATTTTCTGTTTCCCTTTCTCTCTGTCTCCTTTTTTTTTTTTTTGTCTTTTGTTGTTTTAGGGCCGCACCCGTGGCATGTGGAGGTTCCCAGGCCAGGGGTCAAATCGGAGCTACAGCTGCCAGCCTACACCACAGCCACAGCAACGCGGGATCCGAGCCGTGTCTGTGACCTACATCACAGCTGATGGCAACGCTGGATACTTAACCCACTGAGCGAAGCCAGGGATCGAACCCGCAACCTCATGGTTCCCAGTCAGATTCGTTTCCACTGAGCCACGACGGGAACTCCTGTTTCCCTCTCTGCCTCCCCCTCCCCTGCTATAATCATCAACCTGCTATTATCAAACTCCTTTGCCTGAAGCCTAAATTATACCCCAAAACTCTCATTGCTAAGTCCATCATCCCTCCCCGCATTCTTCTTCTTTTTTTTTTTTTTTTTTTTTTGCTTTTTAGGGCTGTACCTGGGGCATATGGAAGTTCCCAGGCTAGTAACTGAATTGGAGCTGTGCCTGCGACCCACACCACAGCTCACGGCAACACCGGATCCTTAACCCACCGAGCGAGGCCGGGGATCGAACCCAAATCCTCACGCATACTAGTTGGATTTATAACCTGCTAATCCACAACAGGAATTCCAAACACCTGCATCCTTGGCATCTGGCAAAACCTGAGGCAGAAGAGATGGGAAAATAGGTAGCCGGAGAAATGGAGAGCGTGACCTTGGACCTAAAAGATTCTAGTCCTGGTTCAGGGTCCCGTGAGGCCCGATGAGCTCCCTCTGTGGGTTCAGTGAACTGCTTTTGAATCTTCCGCTCCCTTCCCTCAGGGGTTAGGCTTGAACTAGCCGGTGTCTCTGACTTGTTACCCCGAAGATCTTCGACTCGGGCACCCAGCAGGTCCTCCCTGCTGGGATTCACTTCCCCCCAGGAATCCTCAGCTTTGACTTTGATCAATTATTTATTTCCAGCTGGTCAGCTTCTGGAGAGAAAATGGTCAGCAAGGCAAGTTTAGACTTTATCAGAGGCTCTGCTTTTACTGGAAAGTGGCTTCTAGCAGAAGTTCCAGAACCTTAAGTCACTCATCACTGCTATTTTTGGCCATGCATATGCTTTTATATTTATTTCTAGACCTTTATAGGCTAAATATACATTTATTTATATAAAAGAACTATATATATTTAATACATGTAAATCTTTTATGTACATATTTATTCTGTATGTGCATCACCCTTGTCCTAGAACAAAAGTTTTACTGTAACAGCTTTAAACGTATGATTTGAATGGAAAGTTCATGTCCTTTGCCTTTTTATCCAAGTCTATTTATATATATGAGAAAAAAAAAAAAAACAAGCTCATGTTCCTTAGTGTTTGTGCTTCTTCCACTAGAGCCCGCCTAACAAAGATATTTTTGTTGCTGACACAGAGGTTTACAAAGAACTTTTCTGGGGCTGTACCAGCAGCACAAGAAGTTCCCAGGCCGGAGACGGGACCCACACCTGAGCAGTGACCCGAGCCACGCCGCTGACAACGCTGGCTCCTTAACACACAGAGCCGCCAGGGAACTCCTTTTAAAACTTTTTTGTTTTGTTTTTAAGGTTCTTTACTAAAAGCCAGACGCTTCTTTGTATATTAGTTATCAAGTTCCTCTCCAGCCGTGATGAAAAGGAATACTGCTTAGGACATTTTTCTGTCAGTAGATGCACTGTCCCCACTGGTTTGAGAATATATTATGCGACTGTTGATAAATACAGAAAAGCAGGAAGAAGGGAGGGAAACCACAGAGAAATGGAGAGCGTGACCTTGGACCTAAAAGATTCTAGTCCTGGTTCAGGGTCCCCGTAAGGCCCGATCTGGTCTCCCGAAGCCGGGTCTCCATCAGGCCACCTCCCCTCCAGGTTTCACTTTGCTCCTTAGTGAAATAACGAAGTGGACATAAAAACCTCCCGGATTCCTTATGACGCTCAAAATCGAGAAGGAAATGTCAGTTACATCGGAGAAGCCCAAGACAGGACATTAGTTTGCATTTCTAGTCCAACACTTTCCTTTTTTCCCATCATCTTTAAGGCCTGGCTCTTTTCCTCTTCCTCCCCAAATGGTGCCTTTGTTTTCAGCTGTTCTTCTGACTCCCTGTTCACCTTGCACCTGTAAACACAGACGTGCGACGCCGAGGGGCTCCCAGCGTCCACGTCCAGCCCCACACAGACCCCTGGACTTGATTCACTGAACACTGACCGTGAGTCTGCAGGGCCTCAGTGCAGCCCTGCACACAACAAGGGCTCGGTAAACGCTTGCTTGGCGGCTGGATCACAGGACAGACAGGGTATAGAGATGCCTCCGGAAAGGAAGGAAGAACCAGGGCTCCACTCACTTAGAAATCACATATATTAGTTCTTCGGGAGCCCGTTATTAGATGGGCTGGGATGGTGTCAAAGCCATGTGTATCAGAAAGAATAACTGCTAGAACTGAATGAGTGCCTAATACAGGCTGGCATCATTTAACTGAAGCACCGTAAAACTCCCAAGAGGGAGGTAACACAGATTTCATTAATTCTAATATATATATATATATATATATATATATATATATATATACTACCCCTAATAACGCTAATAAGTATAAACTCTATATGCTAATACCTACTAAGTATTAAGTACGTATTTATGTACTTTTTCCCACTAAATCTCAGACGCCTAATGCATCTTCTAAATTGATGACATTTTATAACCAATATGGACCAGGAGCAGCAATAAGTAGTTGTCTTTGCCTGTGTATACACAGACTTGGCCCTTCTTACTCATGTTAGTATTTCAATTGAGTTATGTGCAATGCTGGGACCACCTGAGCACAGAAAAACACGGAAACAGAGCTGGAAATGTGTCATTGCAGAAATGACTGCACCTGATTTTCTTGCAAAACAACAGCCAAGTGCTTCACGGACCTGAGAAAGTAAGATTCCCCTACATGGAGATGAAGCTGGGTCTCCTTAGCTCCCAAGATGTGCATGAAAGGACTGCCCATCACAAGCTACACAAGACAGTAGGAAGCAGGAGAAAGAAATGTGAAAGCTGGGGGAGGCTGGTGTGAACAATGTGCCCTCCATATGGGGCTATTTTTTAAGACAACATGCCTGAGTTTACTTATTTATTTTGTCTTTTCAGGGCCACGCCCTTGGCATATGAAGGTTCCTAGCCTAGGCGTGGAATCATAGCTGTAGCCGCTGGCCCACACCACAGCCACAACAATGCTGGATCCTTAATCCACTGAGTGGGGCCAGGGATTGAACCCACATCCTCAGGGATAATAGATTCGCTGCCACTGAGCCACAATGGGAACTCCAAGAAGCCAAAGTTTAAATGGCAGTTTTTGTCTTTCTTCAAAGTAAATAAATAATGTATGTCTTTAATCAAAGACATCTGAAATTTGATTAAATTTACTATCTCCATTTCGCAGATATAAAAACTGAGGTCTGGGAGTTCCCGCTGTGGCACAGTGGGTTAAGAATGCAACTGCAGTGGACTGGGCTGCTGTGGCGCCTCGGGCTCAATCCTTTGGCTGAGCACAGTGGGTAAAAGGATCTGGCACTGCCATAGCTGTGGGGTAGGTCACAGCTGTGGCTTGATTTAATCCCTGGCCCAGGAATTTCCGTATACTGTGGGTGTGGCCATAAAACCAACCAAACCAAACAAAACCCTGAGGGTTGAAGAAACTGGGTATGTGCCCATCTCACGGTGCCAGGAAATGACAGAGGCAGGATGCAAACCCCAGCCAGTCCTAAGTCTCATGGTGCTGATCACAAAACCACAACACCCCTCACAGCGCTTAGCACGGTGCCCGGCAAAATAAATATTTGTAAGACAAACCAAACTGTTTAAAGAGGGTTTATTCTCAGTGAGAAAAAAGTCAAATATGTAAAGAATGTCTCTAAACTTGGGAACGTCATCATGCTGGTGGGAGAAAAACTCAGAGCAGAGTTGCTTCCAAAGCCGCAAACCCAGGGATAAGCGGCCAATCCACAGAGGGTTGCAATCGCCCCACAGTCACCAGTCCAGATCCCTGAGTAGGGAGCACCTGGGGTCAGGGGCTGGGGTCCATGGACTTGACCTTGAACCTTTGGCTTGGAGTTTGTAAGAGCCTGCCCCCAGGAGGTTAACTTCAACGGAATGATTTCTGATTTTGCAACTTAAAAGTTTTAATTTAATATTAATTATTTTTCCTGGTAACCACGGTAATTCCTGCCCCCCCCCCGAACCAAAAAATGCATAAGGAGGTCCCATGGTGGCTCGGTGGGTTAAGAACTCAAAATAGTCTCTCTGAGGATGCAGGTTCAATCCCCGCCCTCGCTCAGTGGGTTCAGGATCCACAGGCTGCTGTGTAGGTCACAGCATGGCTGTGTCTGTGGCGTAGGCCAGCAGCTGCAGCTCCGATTCACCCCTAGTCTGGGAACCCCCATATGCCCCAGTGTGGCCATTAAAAAGAAAACAAAAAAGAGAACTGCATAAGAAAACACACATATTTTCAAGTTTTGAAGGCTTGAAAATAAAAAAGAGAACTGCATAAGAAAATATACATATTTTCAAGTTTTGAAGCCTTGAAAACTTTGGTGGCTTTGTAGCCTTTTCTTTGGACTTAGAATATTTCATAAATACCTTCTCCTATATTAATCAAAAATATAGTAGTTCATCAGGCAGATATGGTCTTTCTGGAGCACGTAAAACATGTACAAAGTGAAAATGCCCTTCAGGTAGTTGACTGTATAATTCCTATAGAGACCATGGGATTTCCTCAAACAAAATATCCATGTTTTTAAAAACGAAATGATGGAAAACTGTTTGCTGAGTGTCCCCTTGAGAGCCTTCCTTCCTGCACCTTCCCCAACCCCTCAAATCCAACGCTTCTTTTTTACAGGTTAAACCAAGTGCCATCCACGGGGTGGCTGTTCACCACAGGAACTGATTCTCCCGCAGTTCTGGAGGCTAAGAGCCCACACCTCCCGGGCGGCAGGGCCGCGCTCGCTCTGCAGCCTCCGGGGGAGGATCCTGGCTGGCCTCTTCCAGCGCCCGAGGCTGCCGGAAATCCTTGGTGACCTTGGCCTTGTAGAGGCATCGCCCCAGTGTCCTTCTCCATCTGCACACGGCTTTCTCCCCACGGTGTCCCTTCTCTTCTTCCTTTTAAGGTCGCCAGTGCTGTTGAATTTAGGCCCTCTGCTACATCAGCATGACTTCATCTTTCCTCTTTTATTATTACTACTTTTTGCTGTGGTTAAAATATACATAACGGGAGTCCCCGTCGTGGCTCTGCGGGAATGAATCCAACTAGTAACCATGAGCGCGCAGGTTCTATCCCTGGCCTCGCTCAGTGGGTTAAGGATTCAGCGTTGCCTTGGGCTGTGGTGCAGGTCGCAGACGAGGCTCGGATCCTGCGTTGCTGTGGCTGTGGTGTAGGCCGGCAGCTGTAGCTCCGATTCGACCCCTAGCCTGGGAATCTCCATATGCCACGGGTGCAGCCCTGAAAAGCAAAAATAAGTAAGTAAATAAATAAAATATACATAATAGATGTTACCATTTTAACCATTTTTAAGTATAAAGCTAAGTAAACCTTAAGTACATGCCCATGGCGGTACATCATCTACATGGTGGTGGGATCTAGAAACATTTCGTCATCCCAAACTGAAACTTGGTACCCACTAAACAATGACTTTGCATTCTACCTCCGGCAACCTCTATTCTACCTTCTGTCTCTATGAATGTGCCTGTTTTTGGTACTTCATGTAAGTAGAGTCGCATATTATCTGTCTGGTTTATTTCACTTAGCATAATGCTTTCAAGGTTCACTCGTTGTACAGAATTTCACTTCCTTTTAAGGCTAAAAAATATTCCATTGTCTGTATATATCATATTTTGTTTATCCATTCATCTGATGATAGACATTTGCGTTGCTTCCATCTCTTGGCTATCATCGATAAAGCTGCTAGGATCACGGGTGCACAAGTATCTGTGTGAGTCTCTGCTTTCAATTCTCTGGGGTATATTCCTAGACGTGAAACTGCTGAATCACATGGCAATTCCACATTTACCTACAGTGGTTACATTTTATATTCCCACCAGCAAAGCGCAAGGGTTCCAATTGTTTTTCTTTTTTCCTTTTTTGGTCGCCCCACGGCATATGGAGTTCCCAGGCCAGGGATCAGATCAGAACCTCAGTTGGGACCCAGGTCTCAGCTGCGTTAACGTGGGATCCTTAACCCACTGTGCCAGGCTGGGAATCGAACCTGTGTCCCAGTGTGCCAGAGACGCCACCGATCCCGCTGCCCCACAGCAGGAACTCCCCAATCTCTTGACAATTCCATCCACACTTGTTATTTTCCATTCTCTCTGTAACAGCACGCTCGCATCCTAACAGGTGTGAGTACGACCTCATCTTAGCTTTATATTTGCAAAGATGCCATTTCCCAGTAAGGTCACATTCTGAGGTCCCAGGGAAGACAGGAACTTGGGGTGTGTGTACTCTGTTCAACCTTATACACGTGGCAAAGAGGATTTCCCACAGGCAGAGTGGGATTAAACAGTACAATCCCCAGAAATCAGATTTACTAAAGACAGGTTGTGATACGTACAACTCTGAGTTTGAATGAGGAATGACAGGGGGTAAATGAAGGAAATAAAAACCGTTTTCCTCATCTCAGGGGCTGAACTGCTGCCCACTATAGAAGAAAACAGTATTCAATTGACTGATAAATGGATTTTTATTTTGTAGGCAATATATCATGGGTTTTAAATAATAAACGACAACACCATTCTGAACACAATAATTTAGCAGATGAAAGTGGAGAGAAAGGCACTGGGTGGGGAGGCTAATTATCTCTTTTAATCTATAAAGTGTGTTTCTGGATGTGAGTGGGACCTTTAAATACACAGCAAGAAAATGCTAGCTGCCCCATCAGAGCCTCTGTGCACACAACCCCTCCGGGGAGGCTCGATGGGTGTAGAGAACTAGGAAGCAGCTTTGGATTTCGTGTCCTCATAATGTGCCCTGCACTGGAGTGCCCGTCGTGGCTCCGTGGAAATGAATCTGACTAGGAACCATGAGGTTGCGGGTTCGATCCCTGGCCTTGCTCAGTGGCGTTGCCGTGAGCTGTGGTGTAGGTCGCAGGCGTGGCTCGGATCCCGCGTTGCTGTGGCTGTGGTGTAGGCCGGCGGCTACAGCTCCGATTTGACCCCTAGCCTGGGAACCTCCATATGCTGTGGGTACGGCCCTCAAAAAAAAAAAGTTCATCACTATCCATAAAAATAAAATACAATTGTCCAGGTATTTGGGTGGAGAGATATATTATAGTGGGATTAATCAATAATGAGTTAATAGGTGAATAATTAGGTAGCTAATTAGGGGCTGGGATTTTAGCCCCATCCTCAGGCTCTCACAACCGAGGGGCCCTTAGCCAACGCTGATCAAAGCAGAAAAATGCACCTGCTCTCCTTAACCCCACAGGGCATTTGGGGGATTAAATGAAGCGACATTCTTGAGGGCTTTATCTCAGGTCCCTCTCATTCTGCATACAAGGCCAGGCTCCAGCCACTGGCTCACAGACTCCAAATCGGTATTCGCAGGCAGCTGTCTCCAGCCTGGACTTTCAGGCTGAACGCAGCCCCTAACGTCCAGCTGCCCAAGACCAACTTCATGGGCCCCTCAGCCCCGGCACTCACCATGACCACAGCTGAGCTCATCATATCCATCTCTCTCGCTTTCTTTTTTTTTTTTTGTCTTTTGTCTTTTGAGGACCGCTTGTGCAGCATGTGGAGGTTCCCAGGCTAGGGGTCTAATCGGAGCTGTAGCCGCCGGCCTAGGCCACAGCCACAGCAACGCGGGATCCGAGCTGCGCCTGCAACCTACACCACAGCTCACGGCAACGCCGGCTCCTTAACCCACTGAGCAAGGCCAGGGATCGAACCCACAACCTCATGGTTCCTAGTCAGATTCATTTCCACTGTGCCACGACGGGAACTTTTTTTTTTTTTTTAATTTTAATGACTTTTATTTTCTCCATTACAGTTGGTTCACAGGCTTCTCCTCACACCCATCTTGGCTTCTCTCCATTTTCTGGCTCAGGGAATGAAAGAACACCCCACCGCCCACGGGGCTGCTCCACAGGAAACGGGTGGCGGCGGGGGCACACGTTGCCTTTCCCTCCTCTGCTGCCCGCCAGGTACTCTCAGACACTCGCCAAACTCCGCACCGAGATTCCCTCCCTGACCAAACTCGAGCCAAGCTCCCCTGAGCCCCATTTTCAGCCAGGCCTCAACCTTGGCCCGTGAAAACCTGAATAAACACTCAGCACGGTTTCCGACCTCTCAAGGCCACACCCGGGAATGACCCCACCCCCACCCCCGTCACATCCCCCAAAGTGCCAGCCTGAGAAGACTCAAGGCCCAAAGATGCCCCTGTCCAGACAGGGTCCCTTCTCCCTGCCCCTGTGGGAGGTGAGCAGCCGAATTCGACGGACGCTTTCAGGGGGACGGGCCCCCATTTCCCGCCTGCACCTCCCTGACTCTTCTCAAGCCCCGCCGTCCCCTCACTGCTGCCACATCTGCCTTTTAGAGCCCCGTCACCTCTAACAGATGAGAATGAAGCCCGGCGCTGTCCCCTACAGCCGGTAGTTACCGAATAAGACTCTTCTCCCACTTTAACTCGCGTCTGGCCACGTTTCTCTCTGATGCCCACTCGGCTCCTCTTAGCACCTCTTTGTTCCACCTGTGTTTTCTTGTCCCTTCGCTCAGTCCCCCTCCCCAGCCTGCCCCCTGCACGTGATCAGCGCCCCCTCCCACACCCATACGCACAGCTCTCAAAAACGCCCTGGCCCCCAGGACACTAAACTCCCCGAATTCGGCCACGGTGAGGTGGCCCATTGACAGCCAAAAAACACATTCATGGAGCCGGGTGGGACGCAGCACGCCATGGGACAGGATGTCCCTTTCCTCCCCGGCTGCCAGGGGTTCTGACTTTGTCTCTCGGTCCCTTCCAGTCTCCCCATCCTCCCAGGTGGGTCCAGCCACGCTCTGGAATTTTCTTGGTGCAAGATCGTGGGTCCCAGGAGGAAAGGCAGCAGGAAGGATGAAGGAGGCTTTTCTGGTCTCCCCTGTTTATATCTTTTTGTTTTCTTTCTTTTCTTTTTTTTTGGGGGGGGGGTGGGGAATGCACCTGCAGCATATGGAGGTTCCCAGGCTAGGGGTCAAATGGGAGCTACAGCTGCTGGGCTACGCCACAGCCACAGCAACGCAGGATCCAAACCACATCTGTGACCTACACCACAGCTTGCAGCAATGCCGGATCCTTAACCCACTGAGGGAGGCCAGGGATCGAACCTGCATCCTCATGGACACTATGTTGGGCTTTTAACCCACTGAGCCACAACAGGAACTCCCCTTTATTTCCTAACACAATATTGTTCACTCAGGGCCCCAACCCCTGCTGCGAGGTGCTTTAAACATTTTCTTTCATTTAACCGTTACGAGAGCCTTGTGAGGTAGGTTTTACTCTTATTTCCACTGTACATATGAGAAAACAGGCTCAGAGAACCTAAAAGCCCAGCCCCACGTCTCCCAGTTGGCACAAAGAAGACCTACATCCAAGTCTCCTGCATCCAAAACAGCTTTTTCTTCCATGCTGTTGCACTCACCAGCTCCTGTTTCCAGGATGTGCACTTTCTGCGCCTTTCACATACATTTCACCAACTCTATTTCCTTCTGCATTTTTACCTCTTGTGAGCAAGGAAGTGTTTCTTCTGTTTCCTGTCTCGGCTTTCCCATACCCTTCCCTTCTGCCTCTTCTGTAGCCAAGAGACGGGATGGAAGATTTATCACTGAAAATGTATCTGCTTATTTGAAAACACAATTGCTAAGTTTTGGAACAAGTCATTCATTCAAAGGGCTCCAAAATGAACCATACAGTAAGACATAGAGTGAGAACTGTGTGTCTGCTGTTCTCCAACTTTCCATCCCTTCCCGTCTCTGCCTCACCTTAGCCCTTCCAGTAGTTTCGTGTTTATTTTTCTAGAGCTTCTCCATGTGGCACAAGAACCAATATCTGTGCTGCCTTTTGTACAGGATGCCTGCAAACTGCATACACCATTCTGCACCTTGCTTTTCCCACTTAACAATAACATATATTGGAAATCATCCAATATATATTAGGGCAGGGCATAGAAAGTACCCCTTCTTTTTTATAGCTACTGAGCAGTTTAATAAATGGATATATTCTGTGATTTATTCAGTTTGTCCCTTAGTGATGGAGTTTGGCTAGTTTCCATTTTTTGGCCATTATTTAAAAAAAATGCTGCAAGGCATAACCTTGAATATGCTGCATGTTGCACAGAATAAATATCTTTGAGTCAAGGAAATATTTGAGAGAGAGTGTGGAATTCTCTAATATGCATTCCCTCCAGCAATGAATGAGAGTGCTGGCCAACAATCTGTGTTGTTGAATTTTGACACATTTGCCAATCTTATGAACAGTAGTACACTGCTGTAGTTTTAATATGCATTTTGCTTACGTGTAATGGGGACCATCTATTTTTAAGCTATTTGTATTGGCTTTAATGTTAACTGTTCATAGTCTTTACCCTTTAAGGAAGTGAGTATTTTGGTCTTATTATTGACACCTAAGAGCTTTTCATGTATTAGGGTGACCAGTGCTTTGTTGGCGATATGTCATATAAATGTTTTTTTCTACCTTTGTCATCTGTCAGTGTGTGTGTGTGTGTGCTTTTTATGGCCACACCAGTGGCATATGGAGGTTCCCAAACTAGGTGTCAAATGGGAGCTACAGCTGCCAGCCTACACCACAGCCATAGCAACGTGAGATCCGAGCCACGTCTGCGACCTAAACCACATCTCATGGCAACATCAGATTCTTAACCCACTGAGCGAGGCCAGGGATCGAACCCTCACCCTCATGGTTCCTAGTCAAATTCGTTTCTGCTGTGTCACGACAAGAACTCCTGTCTTTTGAATTTGCTTATGATGCTTTTGGCCCTGCAAAAGGTGATTTTCTTTTTAAAATTAACATAAAATAAGCTGATCTTTGTTTTTTTGATGTATAGTTTATATATACATAGACCCATGGACCCTCCACCACAATCAGAATACAGAACAGTTCCAGCAGCCCAGAAACTTCCTAGTGCCATTCATTTGTAGCCATGCCCTCCCTACCCTGAGAAACTACTAATATGTACCCATTTCTCTATCCAAAAATATTTCCTAAGTGGAATCATTCAGTATGTAGCTTGTCTCGGGTTATATCCTGAGCTTGCTCCTTTTGACCGCTGCGTAGTAGTCCACTTTATGGACGTACCACAGGTGGTTTATCCATTCCCTAAGGACATTTGGATAATTTCCAGTTTTTACAGATATGCATAGAGCTGCATAAACATTCACGTACAAGATTTTGTGTGAACAAATGGTAAATACCTAGGAGTGGGGTTTCTGGGTTGTATGTTTATCAGAAGCTGCAAATTGTTTTCCAGAGTGAAGTGCATTATTTTTCATTCCCACCACCAAAGTTGCTTCCCCTCCTCCTCAGCAATTGCTATTTTTGTTTGTTTTTGTTTTTGTTTTTTGTCTTTTTAGGGCCATACCCACGGCATATGGAAGTTCCCAGGGTAGGGGTCGAATCGGAACTGCAGCCACTGGCCTACAGCACAGCTCATGTCAACACCCAATCCTTAACCCACTGAGCGAGGCCAGGAATTGAACCTGTGTCCTCATGGATGCTAGTCAGATTTGTTTCTGCTGAACCACAAAGGGAACTCCAGGAATTTTTTATTTCAGCCATTATAAGAGGCATGTAGTCATACCTCACTGTAGTTTTAATTTGCATTTCCCTAATGGTTAGGATACTAAACATGTTTTCATGTGCTTATTTGTGACGTCTTCATGGGTAAAGTGTCCATGCAAATCTTTTGCCCATTTTTCAATTAGGTTGTTTTCTTACTGTTCAGTCTAGAGAGTTCTTTATATATTCTACATATAATCCACAGTTGGATATGTGATTTGGAAATATTTTGCCCCAGTGTGTAGCCTGTCTTTTCATTCTCATAACAGTGTCTTTGCAGATCAAAGTGCTGTTTGCATTATACAAAATTTCTTTTGGCTGTGCCTTAGACATACAGAAGTTCCCAGGCCAGGGACTGAACCTGTGCCACAGCAGTGACCCAAGCCACAGCAGTGACAATACTGGATCGTAACCACTAGACCACTAGGGAACTCCCCAAATCATATTTTTTCAGTGAAGCTGAATAATTTTTTCTTTTATTGATCAAGCTTTTGGCAGACTGCCTAAGGATACTGCTTAACCCAAGTTCACAAAGACTTTCTCTTATGAGATCTAGTTTTACATTTAGATCTATGATCTATTTTGAGTTAATTTTCTAAAAGATGTGAGATTTTGGTCCAGGCTCATTTTGTGTGCTGATGTTCAGCTGCCCCAACACTATTCACTGAAATGACTGTTCTTTCTCCAGGGACGTGCTTTGCATCTTCCTCAGTAATCGACTGGCCATACTTGTTTGGCTCTATTTTTAGCTTCTCTGTTCTCTTCCATCGATCAATACACCTATTCCTTGCCATGCCATACTGTCTTGATTACTGTAGCTTTATAATAAGTGTTCTTTATGAGGTGCCGCCTCCACCTGGGGCATGTGGAAGTTCCCAGGCCAGGGATCAAACTCATACCACAGCAGCAATCTGAGCCGTGGCAAGGACAAAGCCAGATCCTTAACCCACTTTGCCATGAGGGAACACCTATAATAAGTTTTAAAAATGTGAGGTGTGGAGTTCCCTGGTGGCCTAGCAGTTAAGGATTCAGCATTGTCACTGCTGTGGTTCAGGTCACGGCTCTGATTTGGGCTGAACCCTGGCATGGGAGTTTCTGCATGCCATGGGAATGGCCAAAAAAATGAGAGGTATGATTTTTCTGAATTTTTCTTTTTCAAAATCATTTCGACTATTCTCATTCTTTTGGCTCTCCATATATATATTTGAAAATCAGCTTACCTACATCTAGAAAAAAATCCTACTGGGATTTTGATTAGGGTTATATTAAATATGTAGGTCAGTCTGGGGAGAACTGACACCTCAACCATGCTGAGTCTCCCAGTCTCTGAGCTCTCCATTAATTCAGTTCTCCTTTAATTGCTTTCAGCATTCAAGTTCAGTAGATTTCACCTTACAGATGCTATTCATATTCTGTAGACTTATACTGAATCATTTTGAGTAAGGTATGATAAGGTGTGTGGGAGTTCCTATTGTGGCTCAGTGGTTAATGAATCCAACTAGGAACCATGAGGTTGCGGGCTCGATCCCTGGCCTCGCTCAGTGGGTCAAGGATCCGGCATTGCCGTGAGCTGTGGTGTAGGTTGCAGACGCGGCTCGGATCCCACGTTGCTGTGGCTGTGGCTAGGCTGGCGGCTACAGCTCCAATTAGACCCCTACTCTGGGAACCTCCATATGCCACGAGTACGGCCCCAGAAAAGGCAAAAAGACAAAAAAAAAAAAAGAGTGTGTGTGTGTGTGTGTGTGTATGTATATATATATATATATATATATATATATATATATATATATATATATATGTTTCCTTTTTTCTTTTTCAGCTGCTCCTGTGGCATATGGAAGTTCCCGGGCCAGGGATCAAGTCCAAGCCGCAGCCACAACCTATGCCACAGCTGCAGCAATGCCAGATCCTTAACCTACTGTGCCACAGCAGGAACTCATATATATATATGTATATATATATACACACACACACACACATATATATATACATGTTAAAATTTTAGTACCTGTTTTATTGCTTGTATATAGAGATGATTGACTTCTAGGCTGACCTTATTTTTGGCCATGCCCACAGCATGCAGAAGTTCCTGGGCCAGGGATAAAACCTGAGCCACAGCGGCGACAATGCTGAATCCTTAACTGCAAGGCCACCAAGGAACTCCTTATGTTGACCTTCTATTACACAACCAGTTAAACTCACTTATTACACTTAGGCGGCTTTTGGTTGTTTCCTTGGGATTTTCTTCACAGACAATCATCTCGTTTGAGCAGAGAAACTACTTGAATCCCTTTCCAGCATGTGTGCCTTTTCTATGTCTTGCCTTATTGCACCGGCCAGGGCTTCCAGCCAGATGTCAACTAGGATGCAGAAGTTCTCGTGGGTTTTGTTTATCAATCTTAGATGAATTTTGAGTAATGATAGAAAAGACTTTCCCAGAGTCCCCTCATGGCTCAGTGCTTAGTGAACCCAACTAGCATCCATGAGGGCGCAGGTTTAATCCCTGGCCTTGGTCAAGGCAGTGGGGATCCGGCATTGCTATGGGCTGTGATATGGGTTGCAGGGGCAGTTTGGGTCCCGTGTTGCTGTGGCTGTGGCGTAAACCGCGGGCTTCAGCTCTGATTGGACCCCTAGCCTGCGAACCTCCATATGCTGCAGGTACGGCCCTAAAAAAAAAAAAAAAAAGACTTTCCTACTGAAAATTATTTCATAACTCTCTTTTATCATGTTTTTGGAAGAAAGATGCCAGAGTAGCTTTCTCTCTTTAGGTAAGAAAGAAAAAGGGCACCTTTGGGAGTGCCCAGGTGGCTCAGTGGGTTAAGGGCCCAGCATTGTTACTGCCGTGGTTCAGGTTGCTGCTGCAGTGCAGGCTGTTCCTGGCCTGGGAATTTCCGTATGCCATGAGAGCAGCCAAAAAGAGAAAAAGCATTTTTGTAGTCTATGTATGTCTTTTCTTGATGTCTGAGAATTGTAATACAAGAGCTTGAGTTGCTGTGAAATTATGTTTTATTGATAAACCCTTTCCTTAGATCACACACTGCTCTGAGACTGGAGCGTGTGGGTGAGAGTTGTTTAAGTATATTACCAAGGATGCTAGAAGTGTCTGCACTCAATTTTAACACATGAGTCCGTTTCCTGATGCAAAGCGAGATAATAACTTCAGTGGCCTGGCAAATTTAAGATCTTGAAGAATGACCAATAAACATATGAAAAGATTCTCATTCTCATTAGACATCATGAATGCAAATGAAAGCTCTAATATGATGCTATTACAAACTCAACACAATGGCTAAAATGGAAAGAGACAAAAATACACTGACAATTAGTCAGGATATGGAATGAGCAGAATATTCATTCATAGAGTGATGCTGGCAGTGTAAACTGATACAGTCACTTTGGAAAATATCTACCAAGTGCTACCATGCCTTTTCCCTCACCCACCAATTATAGTCTTAGGAAGACGTCCAAGATAAATGCACACGGATGCTTGATAAAACATGTACAAGAATAGTCCTAGCAGCACTACTGGAATAGTGCTAAATTGGAAGCTATCCAACTCTCCATCAATAGTAGAAGGGACAAAGAAATCATGGCATATTCACACTGCTGTATACAAAATTACATTCATTGAGAACAAATTGTCCTAACTACATACAATAATATGCTTGAATCTCACAAACTTAATGGCAAGTGAAAGAAGCTAGACCCTAAAGAAGACATACTACATGAGTCTAATTAGATAAAGCTCAAAAATAAGCAACACTAAAAAAAAAAAATCACAGGTAACTATATCTAATTACTTTTTGTGTGTGTGTCTTTTTAGGACCACGCCCGCTGTATATGGAGGTTCCCAGGCTAGGGGTCGAACTAGAGCTATAGCCGCTGGCCTATGCCACAGCCACAGCAACGCAGGATCCGAGCCGCATCTGTGACCTACACCACAGCTCACGGCAACACCAGATCGTTAACCTGCTGAGCAAAGCCACGGATTGAACCCACAACCTCATGGTTCCTAGTCACATTCATTAACCACTGCGCGACAATGGGAACTCCATGGACCTGGTGTACTTTTGAGGGGCGTTCTTAACTTCCTGCCTACTTCTTCGCTGGTCATCAGTCTGTTCAGACAGGTGTTTTTCTTAAAAATTACATATTAGGAGTTCCCATCATGGCTCAGTGGTTAACGAATCCGACTGGGAACCGTGAGGTTGCGGGTTCGATCCCTGGCCTTGCTCAGTGGGTTAAGGATCCGGCGTTGCCGTGAGCTGTGGTGTAGGTTGCAGACGCGGCTCGGATCCCGCGTGGCTGTGGCTGTGGCGAAGGCCGGCAGCTACAGCTCCTGTTAGACCCCTAGCCTGGGAACCTCCATGTGCCACAGGTGCGGCCCTAGATAAGGCAAAAAAACACACACACAAATTACATATTAGATCACTAACTGTATTATCTTAGACTAATCACCAGAAACTTCAGTTTCTCTTTCTGAAAAAGGTGGGTAATGCCAGAACCCCCCTCGCATGTGAAAAATTCCCATCTGGTAAGTAGCAAATGCTTAGTAAACAGCAGACAGAAAGCCAGCAAACTTTAACACCAGAAAAGAATCCTTCTGAACACAATTGACCTGCCTCAGTATTTGAAGAATCAGTAGTATCTGAATCTACGGCCTTGCTCATAATGTCTTTTCCTTGGATAATAACCATTTATGACACATGCTAAAAACTGAATTTTCAGTTTTCCATATAGTGTTCAAAGCAATTTCACATAAATTATATTCAGTGGTTTTATATAAGAATGAAGAGAAAGGCAGTGGTTTATAAGTACGCATTTCTATTTTTTTTTGAATATAAAATTCATAGATGCTCATTGAAAAAAGCTTTAGATAGTCTGGAAAATAACATTTTTTTAATTTTTTTTTTTAAATGGCTGTACCCACAGCATATGGAAGCTCCAGGGCCAGGGACTGGATTCAAGCCACAGCTGCAGCAACACCAGATCCTTTAACCCACTGTGCCCCACCCCCCGCACCCACCCCATTTTTTGCTTTTTAGGGCTGCACCTGCAGCATATAGAAGTTCCCAGGCTAGGGGTCCAATTGGAGCTGCAGCCGCCAGCCTAAGCCACAGCCACAGCAATGCGGGATCCGAGTCAAGTCTTAAACCTGCACCACAGCTCACGGCAAGGCCAGATCCTTAACCCACTGAGCGAGGCCAGGGATTGAACCTGCATCCTCAGGGACACCAGCAGGGTTCGTTACTGCTGAGCCAACATGGAAACCCCAGTTTCCCAGATTCTTAATACATATTTGGCAGGGGCTGTTATGGACATTTTTCAAATTAAGAAACCAAGGCTCAGAGAAGCTCAGCAATTCCACTAGGGCTTATGTGTTCATAAATGGTAGGAACCAGATGAAACCCGTATTTTCTAACTTGCGACCTTGGGCAATTTCTATGAAATGTCGCAGACCCAAAACCCTAATTCTTGTGGTGTGGGAAACAAAATTAAACCCTTTGTGAAAATCAGCTGTGTACAAGCTTCCTTATAATTCCGTGGTTTCTTTCTGCCTGGTCCTTCCCCTCAGTAAACGTTCATGGCGACGCAATACGGGGGTGGGTGTGGGCTGAAAAGCCATCGGCTTTGGTCAGGGAATCAGGACGCCTGGGGCGTCTTCTTGTCCCCGTCATTTACCTTTCATGCTGTCTGGGCAGAATGGTCAACTTGTCTGGATCACGGTTCGCTAATCTGTAAACTGAGCAGCCTGCGTGATTCCCAAGGTCACTTCCGGTTTACAGTCCCAGCGTTTAGTGATTACACACCTGGGGAATCAAGACAGCAACTACCTTCCTACACGCCCTCTATCAACATCATGCCACGGATGCATGAACACTGGTTTATATTCTCTCTGAAAACATCTTCAGACACCAATATAACAACTCATGCACACATATTCCATAAGTGTTCACTAGAAGGCGGCGTTGAGAAGTTGAGGCTGGGTCTACTCGAGAGTTTAACGTGTAAGAAAAACGCATCTTTTGTACATTTCAGAGCTCGAAGGACAGTGAAAAACGAAAGCCTTGGATTTGGAGGGTGGCCTGAGCTTAGACTTTTTCCTTGCTTCTCGATTCTTCTCAGTGTGATTCATGCAATGTCAACGTCCACAACACACTACTTCCTAAGATGCTGGTGGTGAATTCTGGCTTTAAGAACCTTGCTTCGGGAATTTTTTTTTTAAGTTAAATCTCAAATACCATATGATATCACTCATATGTGGCATTTAAAATATGACACAACTGAACTTTTACGAAACAGAAACAGACTCACAAACGTCGACAACACACTTGTGGCTGCCCAGAGGAGGATGGGCGGGAGAAGGATGGCTTGGGCGTTTGGGATTAGCCGGTGCAAACTATTACAGACAGGATGGGTAAACAACGCGGTCCTACTGCAGAGCACAGGGAACTGAATTCAATACCTGTGGTAAACCATCACGGAAATGAACAGAAATAAAAAGTCTTATTCTTAAAAAAATATTTTTTCAAGGTCCTGTTTAGTTTGAGTCACTGTGAGTAAACCTAATAGATGTGGCTGGTCTTCAGAGGGGCTCTGAAATTGGCCAGAACCTACAAAAGGGCAGATTTCTGCACTCAGCATATTTTACGACTGGCTGCAAAAGCAAGTTTCTGACGTGCCGTGGCCGGGGACCACCTGAGCCTCCTGGTTCGGGATACTCCGCTCTCCCCAACACTCCCCTCCCTCCAACCTCACCCCGTCTGTGCACCCACCTGAAACCAGGGGCAACTGGTGTCGGCTGCTCTGCCTCTCCGACCGCTTCCTCTGCTTCTGAAAGCACAGGGTTGCCTTGACATTGGTGGTTCTCAGCCAGGGCCGGTCGGACTCCACCCCCACCCTCAGGTTTATGTACCAGTGTCTGAAGATGTCATAAACGAGGAAGATGCTCGCCACCTAACGGGCAGAGGCCAGAGATGCTGTTCAGCGCCCTCCAATGCACAAGGCAGTGCCCCCTCCCCTGCCCCGGCAACAATGACCCAACCCCAAGTGTCAATAATGAACTGGAGACGGGGTGGGGGCTTCCGGCCTGGTCCCCTGTGGCAGGCTGTCATTGGCAAAGGGCACAGAAAATGAGTCGGCGGGTCACAGCCAGTCCTGCAGTTCTAACCCAGTGACATCATCAGCCCCTGCTCATCTGCTGCCAGGAGGCTCCGCCTGGGCGAAGGCTGACCTCACCAGTCTGTGGACGTACGGGTTGGAGGGACCTTGACCCGAAACGGTGCCCGCGACATACATTCCGATGTACAGCGCCCTTTCTGTAAAGCCTGTTCCTCGCCACGGCGAGTCTCCTGCAAAACCAGTTTCTCGAGCCTGGCAGCACAGCCCTAACATTTCTTAATCTCTTCCTTGACTCTGTGAACTGAAAGGCACAAGAGGGCGTGGAGGGCAAGGCGGCCAAGGACTAGGGTAGGTGAAGGGGAAACTGGCCAATCAGAGAAGCTACCAGAAATGATCATAAAACCACCAAGTCATATGAGGAAGTGTCGCTAAAATTGGCACAAACTCCACCCAAGACGACGATGAGACAACAGTTCCAGGAGTTGTTTAGAGAGTTGGCTCGTGGCGTTGGAAAGGGAAAGGAAGTGGTCAGAGAGCCAGGAATCAGGAAAAAGGGCTCATGGACAGGATAAAACAGGCTCAACAGTGAAGAACGGAAGCTTGTTTTTACCTGACCGTGGATTGATGAAAGCATTCCCTACCCTCTGCTCTGGCTGCTTTTACTTTACTCCAACTGCACCAGGATGGGGACCGAACCTGTGCCTCTGCAGCCAGCCACCGGAGCCTCTGCCATTAGATTCTTTTTTTTTTTTTTGGCTTTTTTTTTTTTTTTGGCTTATCTAGGGCCGCACCCACAGCATATGGAGGTTCCCAGGCTAGGGGTCCAACAGGAGCTGTAGCTGCCAGCCTTCGCCACAGCCACAGCAACGCGGGATCCGAGCCGCATCTGCAACCTACACCAGAGCTCACGGCAACACCGGATCCTTAACCCACTGTGCAAGGCCAGGGATCGAACCCACAACCTCATGGTCCTTAGTCGGATTCGTTAACCACTGAGCCATGACGGGAACTCCTCTGCCATTAGATTCTTAACCCACTGCACCACACTGGGAACTCCTCGCTGTGGGTTTTTTTTTTTTTTTGGAGGTCATGTTTTTCTGCTCTCCAGCTAAAATGCAGACGAGACTGTTTTTATCATAAACTAATAAAGGAGCACTTGGGTTCTGTTGAGTCCGGCCCGTTCATCCTTGGGTGAGTCCGGATTGCAAGACCCACCCGCTAAGGAGCTTGGGAAGCGTGCTGGAGGCCTCGGGCAACCCTCACGGCCACAAGAGGAGGGAGGGTCTTTCAATAACAAGGTGTTAAAACTGGTTTTCAGCCTGAGTGGGTCCCTGTGCACAGCTCTGCCCCGGCAGGATCATGCTCCCTGAGGCCAAGGCCTTTCTGGTCCTCAGTGGCTGACAACACTCATGGAGCGTGGACAGAACACAAGGCCACTGGACCACTAAGTTACTGGCTCTCTGGCCCCCACGGAAGGACTCGGAGCTCCCATCAGCCCAGCTGAGGGCATAAAGTTTTCTTCTTTTTAAGGGCACACCTGCGGCATATGGAAGTTCCCAGGATAAGGGCCCAATCAGAGCTGCAGCCTACACCACAGCCACAGCAGCATGGGATCCAAGCTGCGTCTGCGACCTATGCCACAGCTCGCAGCAGCGTTGGATCCTTAACCCACTGAGCGAGGCCAGGGATCGAACCCGCATCCTCATGGATACCAGTCAGGTTCATAATCCACGGAACCACAGCAGGAACTCGCATACACTTCTTAATTAACCAAGACAACACGGAGTAAGGAAAAGGAGGGCCTTTTAAATCCAAAGGATTGGACTGATGGATGAACCCGAGCAGGTCAGTGGGCGTACAAGGTTTTTACTGCATTAAACTCAACAGAAAGTCTTGAGCAATAGTCACGGCCAGTGACGCTAACAGAGCAGGGGCCGGGTGAGGCAAGCCGGCACCCTCCCTCCGAGGCCTGCAGGACGATGTGAGGGCCCCTTGACATTCTGAGCCCCGGGCACTCGCTCACCCTGGTCCCTCCCCTGGTGGCTTGGGTCTTCCTCCAGCTGCTCCCACCACTGGCTTCTGGAATTTCTGCAACCGGGGCTTCGCCCCATGGACTGGGCCTGCTCAGATTCTGGGTCCGCTCGACTTCGGCACACCCAGACCTGCCTGGACAGCTCACGTGGACCCAGTTTCAAGGTTCCGTCAGCGATAAATGACTGTATGTCTCCTTGACTGAACGTCACATTCCCGCAGCCTTTATCCTAGACCGGTGCAGAGAGGAAGGGTCTGAGCTGGCTCGGCTGGGAAAACACACCCGCACCGTGACAGCTGAGTGTCAGCACCCGCGGAGGCCAAGTTACAGTCGAGAAAGGCTGTGCTGGGGCGAAATGCACGGGCGAGCAGGTTCAACAGGACAGGGCCATGCGTGACGCCACGAGGATATTTCTCAAAAGCGATGCCATCAGAAATATCTAGGTTTCCAGCCCTACGTGTGCTAAATCAGAACATGCGAGGCCAGAGTTCAGGAGTCTGAGTTTTATCCACGTTGTCCCAGTGGCTCTTAAAGACTCTAAAGAGCGAGCACCGCGTGGAAAGAACTGTGTGTTCAGGACCTAACACCGCAGCCAGGGGGTACATCAGACTTAATGGGATTATTAACAGAGTTTTCTCACCCCACACTTGGAGGTACTGTAGTCTACCTTTACAATGAAAAGTAAAGTGTTTTATGATGAAAGATAAAAACAAACTAAATAGAAAAATTTAAGTATGTAAGTAAAGAGGAAGAAAGAGGAATTGGATGGGGCAGGACCCTGGAGATAGGGACCCAGGTAAGCAGCCTCCGAATAGCCCAGGTGAGAGGCAACAAGGAAGGCAGAACTGATGCGGTGCAGGTATAGGCGGAGTGGACCTTTAGGCCTGGACTCAGACAACTCGGGTTCGATTTTGTGAAACCTGAATTTAACCATTGCTGACATTGCTGTCTACTTTCTACACGCCAGTCGCTAGTCTCAGGCCTTTCTACAGCTCAGCTCACCCAGTCATCACAGAAACACTTTGGGATGCATACTGTTATCATCCCAATATTTCAGATGAGGCAACAGAGAAACAGAGAGGTTAGGTAACCCAGCCAAAGACACTCAGCTAGGAAGCGACAGAGCTGGTAAATAAGTGTGAATGTGCCTCGTTCGTTACACAGAAGCTCTGCAGAATGTCAAGACGCAGTTTTTCCTCTTTCTTTCTTTTTTGTCTTTTTAGGGCTGCGCCCACAAGCATATGGCGGTCCCCAGGCTAGGGGTTGAATTGGAACCGTAGCCACCGGCCTACACCACAGCCACAGCAATGCGGGATCCGAGCCACAGCTGTGACCTACACCACAGCTCACGGCAACGCTGGATCCTTAACCGAGGCCAGGGATTGAACCTGCGTCCTCCTGGATACTAGTCAGATTTGTTTCTGCTGACCCATGATGGGAGCTCCCCCTTTTCCTTCTTTTTTAAGTGGCAGAGTAATCCCTTAATCAGACGGCAACCTTCAGATCCTTCTCTGACTTCAAACACCGTCTCCTTCCTGAAGGTTCATTCTCACTGAGACCTGCACCACCTGAGACAGACTGTGAACTCAACCCTCTGGGAAAATACCACCCCTACTGTGACAAGTGAGTATGGTCACTGGAAGCCCGTGGGGGCCGGCACCCCGCCACTGCCTCTGCCCTTGGACTCAGAGGTGTTACCTGCATTCTGAACTGGGTCATTCTCCAGAGCTTGGGTTGCAGTGTCAGGACACCTGGGCTCAAGTCCCAGCCCTGCCACCTGCCGCTGTGGGATCCCCTGGCTGCCGAGCTGGCGGATCCCTGGGCTTTGCAAAGCCCCACAGGTGACTCCACTGTGCCCCAGCCTTGCCCACCTCTGGTTTGCCTCTCCACGCTTTGCGCTCCTTTTTATTTATTTCTTTTTCTTTTTTAGGGTCGCATCTGCAGCATATGACAGTTCCCACGCTAGGGGCTGACTTGGAGCTGCAGCTGCCAACCTACACCACAGCCACAGCAACGCCAGATCCGAGCCACATCTGCGACCTATACCACAGCTCACAGCAACACTGGATCCTTAACCCACTGAGCGAGGCCAGAGATCAAACCCTCATCCTCATGGATGCTAGTTGGGAGCTTAACCCTCTGAGGCACAATGGGAACTCCTGTGTACCTTTATGTCCCTTAAAATGGGAGTAGCCATTCATCACTAAAACTGACTTTTTGAGCACCGGTCAGGCATTTTCTCATTGAGCCATCAGAAAAAGCCAGGAACCCCCTACTATTTATTCCCTATGTCATGCTTAGTTTGTGGTTAGTGGCAGAGCTGAGACTCCAGCCCCAGGGGCCAGACTCTACACACTTCTCTCCACTGTCCGACATCTCTCCATCAGCAAACACTTTCCCACACAGGTGTTCTGCAGAACCAAGACACTCCTAGCACAACGCCTGGCACAGTAGTCAATACAGGTAAAATACTGAATTATTAACTCGAGATGGGATTTATTCTAACCCACATCTCTGCAGGTGGCTAGCCCCCCAGCCCCAGCACTCTCTCTCCTTTGCAGCGATCACTGGACGCAGAACATTCAAAATCAGGGCCCTTACTTACCCCTAGTCCCAGATTTCCCGGGTCAGCTCTGCGCAGACAGGTCTACACTGGGTGGTCCTTTGGGGTCACCACAACAAGGTCTGTTTCCTGGAGCGGAAGAGCGTGACGGCCTTCCAGCCAGGGCGGCAGCTTAGGAGGGGTGACGATGCAGTATCTCTTCTGCCTTTGGGAGAGAGGAAGATTTCTGGTTTCAGGAACTCTGTTGCTGGGGTTCCTGGATGACTCACTGATGCATCCCAGAAACCCCAGGGCTATGGCCAGGGCCTGTGGGCCCAGGGGGCCAGCTGAGGGCTGAGCATGCTCCGGGTGACAGACTGGGTCACAAGGAGGTGTATCAAGGGCCAGCACGTCAGCTAAACTTAAAATCCTCTGCCCACCTTCCCTGTCTGTGTCAGGATCCTGTTAAAGCATCCATCGCTGGGTACCACGCCCAGAGTTGCTGACAGCTGTGCACTGCTTTTGTTGTTGTTGTTTTCCTTTTTACAGCTGCATCTGTGACCCATGGAAGTTTCCAGGCTAGGAACTGAATTGGAGCAGCAGCTGCCAGCCTACACCACAGCCACGGCAACAATGGATCCAAGCCGTATCTGTGAGCTACGCTGCAGCCAGATCCTTAACCCACTGAGTGAGGCCAGGGATTGAACCCACATCCTCACAGACACTACCTCGGGTTCTTAACCTGCTGAACTACAAACGGAACTCCTTTTTTTCTCCCCCTCCAGCTGTGCATTTCGAACTAGTTCTCAGATGATGCTGATGCTGCTGGTCCAGGGAGCACACGCTGAAAACCAGTGGATTAGAGAGGCGGTCGTCATGATCACCTGCATCTTCCAAGGCTGAGTCCTGGGGATTCCAGCAACGATGCTCAGGCCACCTTATGCCTGTCCTGACCCAGGAACTTCTCACTTTGGTGGCCTTGAGGCTAGAGGCCCACGGGGAGAGGCACGAGGCAGTGAGGCTGGGCAGACCCGGGACCGGCAGTCTAGGGTCTCCAGCTTGAAGGATGAGGTGATGCTCGGGGCTGAACGGGGACGGTCTGGAGAAGAGGAAGCCCACATGCTAGTAGTAAAGAGTTAAGTCCAGAAGAAACGTTCCAACATCAAGAACGTTTTAAAGAGGAGTTCCCGTCGTGGCGCAGTGGTTAACGAATCCGACTAGGAACCATGAGGTTGCGGGTTCTATCCCTGGCCTTGCTCAGTGGGTTAATGATCCGGCATTGCCGTGAGCTATGGTGTAGGTTGCAGACGCGGCTCGGATCCTGTGTTGCTGTGGCTGCGGTGCAGGCCAGTGGCCACAGCTCCAATTAGACCCCTAGCCTGGGAACCTCCACATGCCGCGGGTACGGCCATAAAATGACAAAAGGCAAAAAAAAAAAAGAACGTTTTAAAGGGAGTTTCCGTTATGGCACAGAGGAAATGAATCCAACTAGGAACCATGAGGTTGCGGGTTCGATCCCTGGCCTCGATCAGTGGGTTAAGGATCTGGCGTTGCCATGAGCTGTGGTGGAGGTCGCAGATGAGGCTCAGATCCTGCATGGCTGTGGCTGTGGTGTAGGCCAGTGGCTACAGCTCTGATTTGACTCCTAGCCTGGGACCCTCCGTATGCTGCAGGTGCAGCTCTGAAAAAAAAAGGAGAGAGAAAGAGCCTGAAAGACAAGGCCCAATGTGGGACTGCGAGGCTGATGGGTGGGGTACCACCCCGGGACTGATCCTCTGGCAGCAGGACTTGACAGTCCGTGTGCTTTACGCTCAGGTGCAAGGGCAGCAGGAAGAGTCCTGTGCTCCCACGAGAAAAGCCGAAGGAAGAGTCACAAGAATACGCTGTACTCAGCTCCCAGTCGGGGCCGGGCAGGGGGGCTCAGAGTCCGGGGAAGCAGAGTCACATGAAAACAGCCACGTAATGGACACATGCTTGTTGCCATGGGAAACCTAAAAATAATTTTTGTTAGAGGTTTGGTAAGGCAAGAAATTGATCTTCAAAAACCATTTTGATGGAAAACACGCGATGTCAGTGGCTCTGCACACTGTGGACCATTAGCGCCCAGGCTCTCCAGCTGTTCCAGAGCTGGCCACTGCTCTGTCCCAACCTCAAGAGCATCACCTTCATTCATTTTTTTTTTGTCTTTTGTCTTTTTATGGCCGCACCCACGGCATATGGAGGTTCCCAGGCTAGGAGTCGAATCGGAGCTGTTGCTACCGGCCTAAGCCACAGCCACAGCAGTGCAGGATCCGAGCCGTCTCTGTGACCCGCAGCACAGCTCACAGCAACGCCGGATCCTTAACCTGCTGAGGAAGGCCAGGGATCGAACCCGCAACCTCCTGGTTCCTAGTCGGATTCGTTTCCGCTGCACCACGACGGGAACTCCAACTTGCATTCATTCTGAAATTGCACTATGCTCCCCTGCAATATGATCAGGGCAAGTGAGTGGGCAGCGCAGTCAGGAACGGTTAACCGTTTTCCCGTCGAGCCCAGCAATGCGCTGGCAGGGCCCTGAGCCTCTCCACAGCTCCTCCATTCATCATTCAGGCTCTCTGTGACATTTCCAGCCCAAAGGAGCACACGCTGCTTTAAATGAGAAAAGAATACGACCTAGCCTCGCAGTTATCATTTTTGAGCTGTTGAGATGGAAATGCTATAAAATTTGGTTGATGATCATTGTACCACTACAAATCTAATAAAATTCACTGAGTAATTGAAAAAAAAAAAAGAATATGAGCTAGCCTAGGAGTTTTTATCATAAAATTTTTCTTCAACAGACTGATCTTCAACTGGTAAATTGCTTTTATTGAACCCTCTTCATATCATCATATTGTTTGCTCCCAAATCACTGGCATCCAGCACAGAGGAGGCTCAGCTTTTACTGAGGGCCTCTAATGAAAAGAACACCCGGATCTGAACGCTTAGCGTTCCCTGTTGGTAAGCTCGTTTTAGCTTTGCCTTTCATGTGCTTTCTTTCAAATGTCATTTTAATTCCCACTGAACGCTGGATTGGCTAACATCAGGTTCAGTCATAGGAAGTGTTCAGATGAGGAAGCACAAAAATGCAACCAGAAGTGAAAAACATTCCAGTGTAATGACCGACAGTTAAAAATGAGAACGGCCAAGAAAGACTCCCAGCACTGATAATGGCCTTCGATGCAGCGATGACGCTGAAAGGGGCTTAGAACATCATGGAAGAGACGGGGAAGTCTGATAGTGCTCAGTACTTCTCCTCTGAGGGGTTTCTGAAAGCGTTTTTCCTAACCCAGAAAAGGTCCAGGAGTTCCCGTCGTGGCTCAGCGGTAAAAAGCTTGACTAGCGTCCATGAGTCTGCGGGTTCAATCCCTGGCCTTGCTCAGAGGGTTGAGGATCCAGCGTTGCCGTGAACTGTGCAGTGGGCTGTGAACTGTGCTATAGCAGACGAGGCTCGGATCTGGTGGTGTTATGGCTGTGGCGTGGACTGGCAGCTTGCAGCTCCGATTCCAATTCAACCCCTAGCCTGGGAACCTCCATATGCCACAAGTCCGGCCCCAAAAAAAGACCAAAAAAAAAAAGTCCAGAAAGTGAAATTCAGTGCATTCACCAGGCTGAGTATTCCCCCGGGTGTCATTCGGAGAGCATTCTCAGACCAAGCCAACGTGACAGCCGTCACCTTCCCACCGGGACAGCTCCGCATCTATTTTCAGCTACATTTTGATGACAAGATCAAATCTGCACAGCCCGTTACAGTGGCTTCAGCACAGAAGCCGGCTGGCATTTGCTCTGTTGTTTCTTTTCATCCCAGTGCCTTAATTCCACAATGTCTACAGGATTTTTGTGGAAACAAAAACAGAACCCAACAGAGAACAATACCGGAGTTAGCAAAGACATTTAACCACCAAGCCAGTCCCTGCTGGGCACAGACTTTTGGGGCCCTGGTCATGGGTATTTCCTTTTCTGTTGTTTTTTGGGGTTTTTTTGTTTGTTTGTTTGTTTTTTAGGGCATATGGAGGTTCCCGGGCTAGGGGTCGAATTGGAGCTACAGCTGCTGGCCTACACCACAGCCACAGGAATGCCAGATCCGAGCCACAGCTCACAGCAACACCAGATTGTTAACCCACTGAACAAGGCCAGGGATCGAACCCACAACCTCATGGTTCCTAGTGGGATTCATTAACTGCGGTGCCACGAAGAGAACCCCTGGATGTTTCTTCATTAATGTGGAATACCCCCACATGGCTGAACTGATACTCAAAAAACACAGGAGGATCAGTGTTAGTGACATAGTCTCCCCTAAGGCTTTAGCGCAAAGGATGAAGGCAAGGACATCTCTGAATATCGTCACGGAAGGTTAGGTCCACTTCGTGAAGGAAGAGTGGAGAATATATGCGACACTCTATTCCATGAGGTCGGAGTCACCCTTTCTGCTGGGAACTTGATCCGGTCTCGGTCTCGCGATGACCGCAAGCGGTTTGCCAGGCTGAGTCCGGCTAATTCTGTGGGAGTCTTTCACGGCGTT
Source organism: Catagonus wagneri (assembly GCA_004024745.2). NCBI lineage: Eukaryota > Metazoa > Chordata > Mammalia > Artiodactyla > Tayassuidae > Catagonus > Catagonus wagneri. The sequence continues at coordinate 2,651,792 of PVHT020000119.1, forward strand.
CTCCTCCCTGTCCCCAGCCTGTGCTGCCACTCGCCACATTGCCAAAACCAATGCCCACAGACCTGTTGGGTTGGTCATGGGAGCACCCACATCGGGGAGGCGACTTCAGAGCAGTGAAAACCACCTCAGACCCGATTTTTTTTTTTTGCTTTTTTAGCTTTTTTAGGGCCACACCTGCAGCACATGGACGTTCTCAGGCTAGGGGTCGAATCTGAGCTGCAGCTGCTGGACTACACCACAGCCACAGCAAACCAGGATCTGAACGGCATCTGCAGCCTACACCACAGCTCACAGGTCCTTAACCCACTGAGCGAGGCCAGGGATCGAACCCACGTCGTCATGGACACTAGTCGGGTTCATTACCGCTGAGCCTCAATGGTGACTCGCTCCGAGCCCTGTCAGATACTCTCTCTGCCGCGGGGAGGCCAGGCTGGGAGGAGGTGGCCGGACCATCGCGGAGGGCGACCTAAGGATTCTGGAAGAGCTTCATGACCAAGCTGGCACGTGGCAAAACTCCTTTCCTAAGCCTCTGCCCAGTCCTAAAAAGCACCCCTGGTCCCGCTGATGCCTCATGGGGACGCTGGCCCATCACTCACTCCCCCCGCCACCCCCCACGCCGCGCAAGGTGCTTCTCTTTTCCGAGACCGGAGAGGCTGGTCTTACCTTTGCGGCAATCAACGAGGAGCAACCAAATGAGAAAATCAGAGGCTACTCATTCCGAGCTTGCTGTATCCAGGGAGGCAGCCGCCTCCACTTGCAGCCCGCAGAGCTTCAAGTGCGGACCGGGGGAGCGGGGAGCTTCCTAGAGCGCAATGGAGGGCTCCGAGTCTGTCCTGATTGGAGGCTGCTGGCCCGGGAAGCTGGAGGCGGGCCCACTAGGAGCAGGGCTCCGTGTGATTGGTTGGGAAACATGTCTGGCTTTCTCTGATTGGCCGAAAGTTGGAAGCGAGGACAAGCACTATCGAAGCGGGTAGTTGTCAAGCAGGCCCTAGTTGTTTTTGCCCAGCTGCTGGAAGGGTTAGGTTATTGTTTACCTTCCTGGACTGGTTGCTAGAGATAGTGGTCTGACCTCCTCCACGCCTGACTTATCACAGCCAGCTGGCTTCCTGAGCAGTTCAGAAATGTCCTAACATACCTCTCCCCAGGCCCAGCTCGAAAGGAACTTTTTTCTTAATCCGTTTCTTCCAGCCTCACCTCCTTCCAAAGCTCCATCTTCGAGTGTGGGGTCTTGGTGGACATCTGCCAAAAGCAAACAGATTAAGTTGCTCCCAGAGCGTTCCCAGGTGATTCTGGATCTTTAAAGAAGATGCTGGTGAAAACTAATTCAGTGCCAACACCTGAGAGCCCTGGCCTATGACTCAGGGCGAGATTGCTGGCAATAGGGACGGGAGCATCTTGGGGCAGGCACTTATGCCCTGTGCCAGTGGGAGGGCCTCTTTGCCTTTGCTGGCTTGCTGAGTGAGAAGACACTCCCAGCCACGGGCAGACTGCTCAGGGACAGGCGAGCAAGGGAACTGGGGGTAACGCAATTCACAGGAATCTGACCATCCACCTGGCCCCTCAGGTTGGAGATGGACTCAAAGAACGTGACCATCAGCAGCCCTCTCGGGACACTTAAGAAAATCCCGTTCCCTGTAGATTTTAGGCTCAATATTTGATGCTCACAGAACAAGTTCTGCCTACAGTGCAAGGCCCATAAATAAAAGAACCAGAGGCTAAAAATCTGGGAGAGAAGCTCCAGAGGGCTGGGCCTGGATTGCCTTTGTCTGGTCAATAAAAGGATTGGTGTCTGCTTGTCCCCAGCATGAAATTCATTCCTGGTGCTGAACAAAGTATGGGGAACAGAATTGAAAACAAAATCCGATCCTAACCCCAAAAATCTCTCCACGATCGTAGCAGAAGAAGAAAGCAGTTTTACTTCCCAACAAGCATTACACCAGAAAATGATGAGTATGGCGGGGACCTGCTGGCGAGGTTGCAGATAGAATGCAGCCCCACTCTTAGATGGCTGTGTGGTACCTCGGTTATGTTTGCAGATTTCACCACATGGAGTCAGGTGACCACTCAGGCCCCTCTAGGGGACCAGGCCTTATCTCTCCTGACGCACCCTGCAGAAGGACGGGGCCTGGATGAAACCAGCCTGAGTTGTAAGACTGGCAAGTGGCTTCTCCAGCCACTAAAAAGATTTATGTACCTGTGAAAGGACAGAGAAAAATTCTGAAGGAAATGGAAAATGTCAGGGGAATCTTTAAATGAATAAAATTAAGCCTCTTAATTCTTAATTTATGTTTTTACAAAAGCCACCCCTGTCAGAGAAAGGTAAATATTCAATGCTATCCTTTAAATGTGGAATCTAAAAAATAAAACAAATGAATGCATGTAACAAAACAAATAGACTCATGTACATAAGGAACTGGTGGTAACCAGCGGGCAGAGAGGAGGAGGAGCGGCAGCACAGGGAAGGGGGTTCAGAGACAGAAACCACGTGGTATAACTTTAGATCAGCAACAAGGACCGCCCCCGCCCCAGCCCCCAAGCCCAAAGTAAGAGCAGGGGCTCGCATTCCTGGTCAGAGACAGGCCCTCAGGCTAAGGGGGGATTTAGGAGGACTTCTGTCCCGCTTCCTTCTCCCCACGCAGCCTCAACCCCCTCCCCGCCTCCGCCCTTCTCCAGTCTGTTTTTTTTATCTCTGATCCTGACTCACAAGATAAGGTTTCTATAATGGAAAATAAGAGCAAAAAACGAGCGCCAGGTGATGAGTCAGAGCCATTCAACAAGCAATTTAAGAAGCCCTGCTCCGGAGGCTGACGTTGCGGCTGGCCGCCCGGGGATGCAAAAGCGACCGTGAGCGGCCAGAGCAGCACAGGCCGAGGCGCACACGCATTACCTCCCCTCCAAGGACCCGCAGCCCCCTCCTCTGGAAATGCCGCCCCCGCCTCCCTTCTGCTTCCAGGGCTCTGGTGGGTTGCCTGCTTTTCTAAAACCCCCTCCAGAAGCCCCAGGTGGGTTTCAGGGACTCTATCAGAGGTCAAAAAAGATCTCAAGTACATCATAAGGTCAAACCCTCTGCCTTTAGTTAGGTCACCGCCTGTGTCCTCAGGCAGGTGATCGCTGGTGCCCTTTACTGGACCTCTGTTTATCCTCCGCACATTCGTCCCTTCAACAAAAATGGGCTGATGGTCTGCTCTGTGCTGGGCTTTTGCTCTCAGGGTGTGGACGCGGGGCAGATCCTGCCTGCGCGTGTCCCTAAGGCGAGAACAGATTTGCTGAGCAGATCCACCCATCCCCCAGAGGTGCTTAAGTGAGAGCCCCCAGGAGTCACCTGCCACAAGGTCTGAATCCTGTTGTAACTCGTCTTCCTGAAAAATGTTCAGCACGGAGACCAGGAAACCTTTCTCGAAAAATACCTGGTACTAGATAAGGCTTCAAGGATGCTAAATTCTGGCTTTTGGCCAAAGTCTGTGATTCAGCTGTGCACTCAGAAGCACCTTTGGAAGGTCAAAGAGCCAACTTCTTTGTCTTTTCGGGCATTCCGATCTCACGCACCTAGGTAACCATTAACTCTCAACAGCAAAGCGATGCCAGAAATATCAGGAATGCTGTTCACACGCATCGTTATCCTTGAATACTTCCTTTCGAATATGAGTAAACATCTGTAACCAGGCAGGACTCTCCCCCATATCCTCTGGCTTAGCCCCTCTTTTGGTGTTTTTACAGATGCTAAAGCCGCCACTAAGTGCAAGAAGTTAACTACTTGATGACCAGGAGCATGGAGCCCCCAGACCTCCTGGTGTCAAACATTCACGTGTGTGACTCTGCCCTTTTACCTCGCCCCCGACCAATCAGAGAAGAGTGCACGAACTGATGGGCCACCCTAGGTCCCCCTCCCTCACCTTTCCTTAAAAAGGCTCTCCTGAAACTCATCAGGGAGTTCAGGTGTCTGAACAGCCCTGAGCTTCTTACTTCGCCCCCTGCAATAAACGCCGTACTTTTCTTCACCACAACCCCATGCCAGTAAATTAGCTTCACTGTGTGCAGGTGAGTGGACCCAAGGCTGGTTCAGTAACACATCGACGGGAAATAAAGCATCGTTTTTAAAGCTCTGCACAGGTCTTAGTTTGCAGGATTGCTTCAGTGACCTCGCATCATTCCTACTGATCAATCTTTAAACGCAGGCGTTAAAGAATAGATACATCTTTACCTTTGTCACTCGCCACCGGAGAGGAAGGAAAGCTTAATAACTTGGTGACAATATTATTGACATCAGTTCCCTGCCCTGCAAAGCTAAGCCAAAGAAATCTGGCTCCCCCACTGAGTTCAGTTGAAAGTGATCAGGAAAATGTAGTTTCGAGACCCCGAGAGAAATTGTTTCACCGCTGAAGTGTCAAATTTAAAAATTTAACTTCTAAAATTTTCAAACAACATTGTAATACTAATTCAGTGGCTTTGGATGATATTTCAGATTCTTTTTTTCTTGGTAATCCATAAGTTGAGACTTTGATATTTGCCTTCAACATCACCCGGGTATTGATTTTAACACCCGTTACTCCAATTCAGCCAAAGCAAACATCAAAGACATCCTCAAATTGAGTCTGCGCAGTTCTAAATGGCAGGTCCATGGGGAAGTCAGGATGGGGTGGGGGCTGGTAAAGGTGAATGAAAGCAAAGGTCAAAGGGTAACCAAAATAGCTGAAGGAGTTGTGAGCTCAAGAGCATGTGACAACGTTGGTCCTGAAGCTGATGCCCCCCACACTTCTGTTTAGAGGCCAGTGCCCCTGTTTGGTATGAGCATTGTTGTACCTGGACCCCACTCCCACTCTGGGTTCTTTTGTCCAAAGGTTCTCCAGGACTGGGATCTTGCCTTGTCTCCTAAGTCTTGAAGGTCCCCAAAGCCCCCCTTGAGGCCCTAAGCTTGGGACTGCACCCCCTATGGCTCATCGTCAGGTTCTTCAACAAGAGCTTTCCGTCCGTCCCTCAGAGGCTAACCCTGGGACGGCACACCCCTTCCTGAGCTGAGCGACGGTTAGAATCGGGTGGCTCGTTTTTGGCAGGATTTCTAGGATGGGCTGGTTCTGCTCCTGACTTGGCGCTCAGCGCTTGAAGACAAAATAATCTGGAAGAAATCCTGAAATAAGTAAAGGAAGAAAAAATATCAATGGTACAGGCATTTAAAAAAAAATAGCTCTTGTACCAAGTCCCACCTTACCTGGCTTTGGAGCGATGCCGATTTTATCAGTTATAGGGAGTGACAACCCCACAAGGACGCTTAGCAGGTAACTCGGGGAGGGTATGCCAATAGCTTCTTGCTGCAACGTCTTACTTCATCTTGATGAGGTGCCTAGAATAGTGGAGGGAAGTGTCAAACATTTTTGCCATATAATTAAATGAATAAGAAATCCTTCTCTATCTGTCTGCCCAAAGCAGGCTTATTAATATTTGTTTAAACCATCCACATTGCTGATGCCGTCTTTCTTAAATTTAAACTTATTCTGGAAAAAAAAAGAAAACAACCTCTCAGACATCAGAGAGGTTACAAGAATAGTGTAATGAACTCTCTATACCCTTCGCCTGAATTCACCAATTTTGGCCATTTTTACACACGTTCTTTTTTGCTTTCTGGCTCTCATTCTCTCTCTCCCTCCCTCCCCTTCTCTCATAAGAACAAAGACATGCTCTCACCTCGCTGCAGTACAACTGGTCAAAGTCAGGAGAGTTTTTAACAACGCCATGCTACTGGCTAACCGATTCTCTAGTGCTGTCTTTTAGGGTAATTTTTTTTTTCCTGATCCAGGATCTGTCCGGGATGATAGTTTTCACTTTGATGTTGTGACTCTCTGCATTCCTAGGATCAGGACCAGACCTCGGCCCCGTTGTTTCTTGGTTTTCAATGCCTTTGATTTTTTTTTTTTTTTGTCTTTTGTCGTTTTTAGGGCTGCATCCACGGCATGTGGAGGTTCCCAGACTAGGGGTCTAATCAGATCTACAGCTGCCAGCCTACCCCATAGCCACAGCAATGCCAGATCCTTAACTCACTGAGCAAGGCCAGGGATTGAACCCGCAGCCTCATGGTTCCTAGTCGGATTCGTTTCTGCTGAGCCACGATGGAAACTCCTGCGAGTTCAGATCAGCTGCTTAGGCATCCAGCCTATTGACCATTTCAGAAGGTTCTAGCTAAAACCCCATTCCCTGTTTCTAACCGGGAATATTTCCCATGGCCCCTCCAGGTCGCTTCTCCACCCACCTCCACGCCGTTCCCCACCCTGGGAGGCTGCATCTGAGAACTACGCCTGGGCTCCCTCGCTCCAGCTTCTGATTGCTCCAGCCAGTGGGGGGCGCAGGAGAGCAAGGTCAGGGCATCTCCCCTCCCAGGCTGCCCTGGGCTGGCTGCATCCCTGCTTCAAGGACGCGAGCCTCTCCCACAGCTGAGCTGCCTTCTCCGAGTTCCAGGACCCGCACCCTCCCTTTGCCCTTTGCCCTTTGCCCCACCCTGGTAAGGTCTTGACCAGACCCCGCTGCTTGATCATCCCCGCTGGCCCACCAGCCTCACTCATGCTCTTGCCTGTGGTTCCCACAGACTGTCCTCATTTCCCCGCTCTGAGGGTGCCATCTGTTTCCCTCATGTGTTTCCTGAGGCTGCCATGACAAAGAACCACAAGCTGCGGGGCCAAAAAGGCAGAATTTCATTCCCTGAAGGTTCTAGAGTCTAGGAGTCCCAAACCACAGTGCCAGCTGTTGGCAGGGCCATCTTTCTCCAAAGGTTCTGGGGAGACGCTGTTGTAGGCACTTCTCTTGGCTTGTGGCTGCGTCACTCCAGGCTCTGCCTTCCACATCACATGGCACTGTCACCTCTGTGTCTCTTCTCTTCCTATAAAGACACCATCGTAGTGGACTAAGGCCCACCCCACTCCAGGATGACCTCATCTTAACTTGAGGACGTCTGCAAAGACCCTACTTCCAAATAAAGTCATGTTCCCAGAAAACAGGGCTTAGGCTTCAACCTACCTTTTTTTTGGGGGGGTGCACAACTGAGGCCACCACGGGGCCTGACAATGTAGTGTCCCCAGGGGTTTTCTCTCCGTCCTGTTTCTCTTGTCCCCAGATCTCCTCCACTGGCCCTTCCGCCTCCCCCACCTTCTTCAAGTCATCTCCTACTTGATTTCCCAATTGTTTCAAATGACATCTCCTGAATACTACTCTTTCTGTTCTGGTCCCATGGCCACCAGCCTGATTTTAAGGCATTCGCTTCTTTCCTGGTCTCTGGGCGAACCTCCCCACCCGGCCCCGTGCGTAACGTGATGGGCACAGACGTGGGGCCACATGCGACGCACACGCACCCTGGTCATGAAGGGACGACTTTGAGTCTAAAGTCTCTTCTCGCTCACATGTGCCCTGACATTGACCATGACTGAGGAATCACTACCACGGACACAGCCCTCCTATAACCATGAGGGGACTTGGTATCAGAGTGAGATGGAAAAAAACTGAAAAAAAAAAAAAAACTGAAAGAATGGAGTCACTGCTGAATTGTAGAACAGCTGGATCCAACCAGCCCTGAAGCCTGTCCTGTCTTGCAACTTTCAATCACGTAGCCAAAAATGTCCATGTTCTATAAGTCAGTGAGGCTTGGAGTTTTTGTTACTTGCAGCCAAGGGCAAGTATACCTCTAGGATTTTCCCGTTTCTCAGTCTAAGTAGATAGGGAAGAAATTAAAAACAAATCAGAAGACAACTTCCCTGGATGCCAGGTGGCCAGAGCAGAATTTGAGGCGGCCTGGTTCTCAATGTCAGGATGTCTATAGGAGTAAAGTCTCCCTTCCCGGGACCCCTGGGTTTTCAGACCCATCAGGTCTGGCCTGAGTGGATGCCACAAACTGGCTTACTGGTTGAGATCAAATGGAAGCAGAGCTGGGTCGGGGGGTGAGCTAACCTCTGCAGGACCCAGCAGGCTGCTTCGGGTTTGGGAAGCACAGGTCAGCAAACCAGGCCTGGGAGAGGACAGCTCCGCCAGAAATCCTGAACAAGATGATGGAAAGAGGCAAGACAGGAAGGCTGTTTGATCAGAAGGCTGCAGTTAGGACTTCTGGGGAGAGACGAGACCTGAACACCAGTATCAAATCTACTCCCTCCTGGAAGGCACTAAATGACAGTAAAGATGGTGACGTATTTTCTAAATGGATCAACTCACAAGAACTGGAGGGAAGACAGTGGAGACAATTCTGGAAGCTGAGACGCAGACAGATGAGCGGGAAGTGACTTAGCCGATCCAGAGCACTGGATCCAAAACCAGTGGTAAGGAAGCTATAAAATAACTCCTATTGTGTACACACACACACACACACACCTCAGGAATCAGCACCCCAGCACCCAAGGAAGCAGGCTTGAAGGTAGGGCAGCAAGTGGAACTCGATGGTTAGGTTCCCCCCACTTACTGCACAGCTGGGTACGTCTCTCCACCCCCTCCCTGGTCCTTTAGTCTCCGGAGAAGGTAAAACTGAGGATCTGGGGCTTGGGGACAGCTGGCACACACAGGATGAAAACGAAGGCTTACATGCTGAATGCTAAGTTCCTCCTCCCCCTACTCGGAGCTCAGGATGGTCATGTTTTCACCCTCTGGCCTGGAGTAGCTAAAAAAGAAAAAAAAATCTAAAAATGCTCTCTTCCAGGTTTCTGCAATAAAATGGCTCATTCAGATTTCCTGAAGAGCGCAGACCATGAGTCTATGCACAGAACTTCCAAGGAGCTTTTCAGAATCCTCCAAAAGTATGAGCAGACATAAGATATTTGGGGAAAAGCAGTTTGGAGGGACCAGAGATTAAACAGCTGAAGGATGCTTCAAACTACCTGTGGGTATAGTCTAAATGCCAGAAGAGGAGACACTGTCATCGTGAAATACAAGCTGGACACCATCAAAAAGAACAATTCAGAAAATTAAAAGGACTCCTTGGATTAAAGCTGGTAGGCATTAAGAAAAATAGATTAGGGAATTTGTAAAATCAACTGAGGATTTCTCAGAAGTAAAACAAAAAGGGAAAAAAACTTAGGAGAGAAAGGATGAAATTAGCGGCCGGTGAAGAAGGTGTAACGTCTAAGTAACACGCATTCTCGAGGGAGCAGAGGAAACACAGGGGAGAGAATTAAAATATATTTCATGACAGTGACCCGGGATCCAAGGACATGAGTTCCCAGGCTGATAGGGCTCACTGAGTGCCCAGAATAATGGACCAAAAGGAATCCACCCCAATAGCCATCACCATGAAATTCCAAATCCCTAGAAACCAAGAGAGGATTCTACAAGCTTCTAGTGAGAAAAACGTTTTCATACAAAAGATCACTACACAGAATGGCTTGGGCTTTTCAACAGTGACATCGAAAGCTCAAAGACCATGGCGGGATGCTTCCAAGGTTCCCAGGGATAAATGGCATCCAGCTGGACGTCTGTACGCAGCTAAATGTCCATCAAATGGGAGATCAGAACCAAAACATTTCCAGACATTCAAGACCCCAGAAAAAATTTACCTCCGAGCTTTCATTTCTCCACAAGCTACTACAGAAAAGCGCCCCCACCCAAAAAAGGATATGATTCAAGAAAGAAGATGGCATGAGACACACAGTATAAGAAGTGACAAAGCAGAGAGGTGAAGGTGACCCCAAGACAGCTTTAAAAGGGCCTTTCTGGCCTCTAGATCGGGGTTCTTCAGAAGGTTCCAGAAGAAACCTCTTTAAGATGATGAAATTGATAGAACATTCCGTGTAGCTGACCATCTTGAGAGCAGATTCACTAAACCAAGGCAGATTTGGAGGTTGAATTGTAAAGAGGGGTAGGAAGGTAAGCAAATGTTACAAAGAATAACTCCAGGGAAACCGTGCACTTATTAGATCCAAAGCTGTTCCTGAAAGGCCCGCTTTAACGCTGATCGTGGTGTTTACACGGTGCTTTTACCATTTCTAAGCACTCTCACATGCTATCAAGTGCTGGGGTTTCAACTTGGGTTGCTAATAATCGCTGAAGCATTTCGAAAAACACAGACGCCCAGGCTGCAAGCCTAGAGCTCAGATTCCATGGTCTGTGGAGGCCCAGGCACTCATTAGAGCGCCTCAGACGATTTTAAGGAGCAGCCTGTGTTGAGCACACTCTCACAGCTTCCAGCGCGCACTGGAAAGAACCCATGGGCTTATCATGGCCTCCGAGGCCCTGCACGGTCAGTCTGAGCCACCTCTCCCTTGGCCTTTGCTCACCACACTCCAGACACAGGAGCCTCTTTTCTGTTCTCAGACACACCAACCATATTCCCATCTCAGGCACTGGCCCTGGTTCAGACCCCTTCTAGAATGTTCTTCCCTTGTCTTGCTCCTTTACTCCATTCAGCTCTCTCCTCAAATGTCACCTCTTCAGAAGGCCCTCCTTGGCCACCTCATCTGAAATACCAGCCGTCACCCTTTACTCTGTTTATTTTTGCTTCATAGCACTTATCAACACTTGACATTATTATATATTTATTAGTTTATCTGGCCTATATCAGTGCTTGAAAATCAGTAGATGCGTAATAAATATTTATGGATGAGGATATATGTTAAATAATGCAGACTCTGGCTTGTAGGAAGTACCTGATAAACACGAGTTTCTTTCCCAACTCACCCAAGGCCAGGGCTTCCACCTGCCGCCTGGCGCCAACCTGAGGAACAGCGACCCCTGCTGGAATCTGTATCTGAGTCCCAGAAAGAATAGAAGTCCACTCATGCCAGTCTCAAGAACAAGATTTCTAGAAATATAGATACGCAGTATATGATGAGGCTTTCTGATACGCATTCACGAAAAATTCCTAATAGGATATTTCCGACAGTTACAAGTCTTTTGTTAGCACGTTTTTCCCCAAGGATGTTCTCTTCTGCCCTCTTGTGGCCAAGCCGGGGAACTTCCAGGGGAGCAGTTTGTGATGACCTTGTTTAATAGGCGCTGGGCAAAATATTTGGCAAAACACCTGCAGTCATTCGACCAGTGCCACCCCGCCCGGGTCCCCCCCCCCACCCCCCCGCACTGCCCAGCTCCTCAGGCTTCTGTCTCTTTCTCTCTCTCTTTTTTTTTTTTAGAAACAGGAAGTAACCGAGGTGACTGCCTTGACGGGTGGCTTTTGCTGGGGGCCAGTGGAAAGAGAAGGGCTTGAGGGCCACCCCCGCCCCCAAGACCCCAGACCTCAGCCCTGCCTTTGTCCTCCCATCCCACACATCCCTAGGTAAACCCATCACAGCTGGACCCCGACGATCTGGTCTGGCTATTCAGTAAATGCTGGTCAACTCCGCAAGCCATGAATTACCTATTTTGTACCCCTGGTATGTTAAACGGCAATAAGCCCGAGGAGGTGCTTACTAGGCAGCTGCGACTGAGGAACGGAACAATGGGTGCTGGCGTTCATGGAGCTCTTACCACCTGCCAAGCTCTGCGGGAAGCCCGAGCACTTTACAGACATCGGTTCATAAATCAGGCTGAGCAGCCCGTCCCAGTTTGCCCAGGACGGTCCCT
>PVHT020000119.1:2663408-2679888 GCA_004024745.2 Catagonus wagneri
GGAGAAGAGGGAGCGGGGAGGAGGAAAGAGAGTGGGGGGGATAGAGAGGGGGAGGGGGAGACGTCTCACTTCCAGATGCTTTAACCCTCTGTCCCGGGCTGGGATTGAACCTGCGTCCCGGCGCTGCAGAGACACCACCATAACCAGAACTTCCCTGGATCTTACTTCTTCCGAGGGCACTAATCGTGCCCCGAGGGCTCCCTGCCACCGGGCTGCCTGCTGTAGGTCCTTAGCACTTATTGAACACATGTGGGTTGTGACTTGTCTTAGCTGAGTGCAACATATTGGGAATTCTTTCCGGGTTTGTAGACCAAACCAAGGAGCCAGGTAAGACTGACACACCTTACTGAAATCCGCTGAACAGCAGGGGGCAGCTGACTCTGTCCTCTCTGGCCAAAGGTACGGCTGAGGGCAGGGCTGGGCACCTTTTCTTGGCAATTGCAAAGCTGGGGGAACGTGCAAGACGGAGTTCTGTGAGAGCCGCCTCCCTGCTCCCTGCGCCCTCAGCCACCTGTGAACTGGAAGCACTTTTGTTTTGTCTTTTTAGGGCCGTACCCTTGGCGTATGGAAGTTCCCAGGCTAGGGGTCCAATTGGAGCTGCAGCCGCTAGCCCACACCACAGTCACAGCAACACTGGATCCTCAACCCACTGAGCGAGGCCAGGGATCGAACCCGCAACCTCATGGTTCCTAGTCAGATTTATTTCTGCTGCGCCATGATGGGAGCTCCGTCTCCCAGATTTTTAGCCTCTGATTCTTTTATTTATGAGCCTTGCACTGTAGGCAGAACTTGTTCTGTGAGCATCGAATACTGAGCCTAAAATCTGCGGGGAACAGGATTTCGTTAAGTGTCCCAAAAGGGCTGCCGGTGGTCACGTTCTCTGATTCCATCTCCAGCCTGAGGGGCAGGTGGATGGTCAGATTCCTGTGAATTGCGTCACCCCCAGTTCCCTTGCTCGCCTGTCCCTGAGCAGTCTGCCCCTGGCTGGGGCTGTCCTCTCACTCGGCAAGCCAGCAAAGGCAAACCGCTGGGTACAAGGCCTTGGGCAAGCTGCTTAGGCTGGTTATTCCTCAGTTTTCTTATCCCTAAAATGGGGGTAGTAAGACCTTCTTTAGTATCATTATAAGGATTAAATTCAGTTCATCGATACTGTCCATCAAACACTGGCAACGAGAGGCAGGCTTGTGTAGCGGCTGGTAGCCGGGCTGTGGGGCCAGACTGTGAACGTGACCTTGAGCAGATTACTTGGTTTCTCTGTGCCTGTTTTCTCCTCGGGAAAATGGGAATTATAACAGTAATTTACCCTACAGGCTGTTGCAAGGCCTACGTGCTTGCCACCTTCACACGGTAAAGTGTGTCACATGCTGTCTGCCCATATTCAGTGTCCAGTAAGTGTTAACTATTGGTCATTAAAAAAACGAGGCTGCAAAAAAAATTCCAGAATGCGTGATAAAATTTGTGGCTAAAATGGCCAACAAAAATCCAATATTTCATAAAGACTAAAAGAGACTGGAAAATATCTTAGCACCCTGAAATGAAAAATGAAATTTTCATTTTTCAAAATGAAAAAAAATTATGGAGAAAGGTGGAAACAAAACAAGAATAAGCTCCCTATGGGCATTATAACCAATTTGCAAAATATTCTGGCTTTTAGGTAAGAGTGATGAAATCCTGCTATTTCCAGTGAATGCGTTTCCATGGCAGGTACTCTCCCCAGCCCAGGTAGGACTGTATTTTAACATTCAACCAATGTTCAAGTCAGTGCATTACTTTGGTGAAACACTGGTCAGCCTGGAACTTAGAGAAAAGTGCAGAACACAAAAAACGAGGGCCAAGGGACGGGCAGACGACCAGAGGTTGTGGGTCTGGCCCCATGTCACCCCCTCCACTGCTCCCACCCATGACACTTGCCATTGTCCAAAGCCTTGCGCCTGGAACACCCGTGATGGCACCTGGTGGTCTTGATTCTGTTGGGAAGAAATGGTCAAATAACAGCCAGAAGGAGGATTACTCTGAAACTTCAGCCCTGATGAGCAAAGTGCTCTGGTTCCCCCCCGCCCCCTTATCCTTTCAAGGTCAGTGGAGATTCACGACGCCCCCCTTATGCTTTCAAGGTCAATGGAAATCATGCAGGCATTGCTGCCATCCAACTGCAAGGCACGCTCAGCGTTCATGTCAGAGTCAGCCGAGGGGCAGGTCTTTGTTCACCATTTGGAAGCCCTGGTGTGTGCCAGGCACCCTCCAACAAGGACCTTTTTTTCCCTCATTTTTGGGCCCCCCCACAGCATAGGGAGTTCCCGGGTCAGGGGTCGGATCCGAACCGTAGTTGCGACCTACACCCGCAGCTGCGGCAATGCCGGATTCTTAACCCGCCGCGCCTGGCCGTGGATCGAACCTGCGTCCCAGCGCTCCCAAGATGCCGCCAATCCCATGGAACCACGGGGGGAACTCCTCTAACAAGGATTTTAAAGACCTCAGTCTGCTGCGTGTCCTCTTTGCTTCATAGGGGAGGAAAACGAGATCTGGAAGGTGAAGCTTTGCCCCGGCTTCCCCAGCAGCTGAAAGAAGAGTGAGGACGCGAGGGCCTAGGGTGCGTTCTCTGTGGGTCATTGACAAGAGCGCCGTCAGGGGCAGCCTGCACTGGTCAGAGGGGAGGAACGACCGAGGTGAAACCCACAGTCCCTCCCAGCGAGTCTTTCACTCTAGGCTTTGTCCATGAGGCTCACTCAAATCACCGCTGAATGTTCAGAGCTTGGCCTCTTCCATCTCGCCTCATAGTCCAAGAGATTTAAAATGATTAACATGGAGAGGCCTACCGTGTTCCGGACTGAATGGAGAACAGGACACAGAGAGCTTCCAGTCCAGGCACAGCGGGACGGTCACGGGACACCGAGGGTGCGGGACGAGGGCGCAGAGGGGGGGCCCAGGCAGACGGGGGCAGGAAAGCCCTTGGAAGCAGGAAGCTGCCTGCGTCTGAAGGCGAAGGAGGCTTTGCCGGGAGGAGCGGGTGGGCGAGGGCTGGGTGGGGAATGAGTCTTAGGACCTGATTTTTCTTCTGCTTTTGACCTAGAAGCGAGAACCCACCACCTTCCAGGAGCTGGAGGAAGCTCGATGTTGGCGGGTCAGAGTGAGCAGGGAGAAAGGACACAAAGCCGGAGGAGAAACAGCCTCCCGGGTTAAGGAACAAGGATGTGATGAGAAGGGCAGGCCCTCGGCGAGCTCGGAGGATCCCATTTGCCTTATTCCTTCTGGATTTTGAGTCTCCCTGCTGCTTTCTGTCTCCATGCTGCGATGACGAGCACGTGCGTCAAGCATCTTAGAGCTCCGAGCTCCTAACGGGAACGGGCTCCCCGCTTCAGGGCTGGACACAAGTCTAAGAGCTGCCGCTTGCTTACAGCCGGACCAAAGCAGACGCGCTCTGGGCTCTCCCCTGGGAACAGTTATATCATTGACACCTATAGGACGAACCAGGCAGGAGGTGTTGACAATATTGTGGGACAATTTTTATTCAAGTAGAAACATGCTCACGCATATCGAGAAAAACGCTTTCGACGGTGCATACATACACACACCCAGGAAGCTCCTGAGATGAAAGATGCAGGGAGATCCGTTGCTCCTGAGAAAAGCAGGGCCAGCAGCCTGGCTGGTTCCTCCTCCTGGAACTTGCTATGTGTGGGCACCGCCTTGCCCAGGCTTTTATCAGCTTCTGATGAGATTTCAAGAAGCGGGCTGCGCCCATGTTAGGAATTTCTTACCCTGCCTCAAAATACTCACTCTTCAGAACGAGAATTTATTTCATACCATTGAAACACCGAAAATCATGCCTTGCCTTCTTTACCTGAGTAGTTTTTTGAGTGGGACATCATTTAATAAGAGGGAGGATCTGGAAAAACAGAACTCACGCAGAAGGCAAGGTAATCAGTGGAGACGGCGGTCCCTGTCAGGCACACTGTAAACCCACACGCTCGCTTCTCATCTTGGCTCCTGCCTCATTTAACACCGTTCCCACAGAGTGTTTGAACGCTAACAACATAGAACACTGCCGCCATTTCAAAAATTTAAGTTACTCCAAAATAATTTGATTCGGAGTTCCCGTCGTGGCGCAGTGGTTAACGAATCCAACTAGGAACCATGAGGTTGCGGGTTCGATCCCTCCTCTTGCTCAGTGGATTAACGATCCGGCGTTGCCATGAGCTGTGGTGTAGGTTGCAGACGTGGCTCGGATCCTGCGTTGCTGTGGCTGTGGTGTAGGCCGGCAGCTGCAGCTCCTGTTAGACCCCTAGCCTGGGAACCTCCACATGCCGCGGGTGCAGCCCTAAAATGACAAAAGGTAAAAAAAACAAAATAACTTGATTCGTGTGGTAGGAAAGGAGTTATATTCAGGGTAGGGACTCAGTGTTGTGTGTTTTCGCACATATGTGCGTGTGTACTTTAAATACGTGTGTGTGCTTTAAATATGTGTGTGTGTGCTTTAAATACGTGTGCTTTAAATATGTGTGTGTGCTTTAAATACGTGTGTGCTTTAAATATGTGTGTGTGTGCTTTAAATACGTGTGTGTGCTTTCAATATGTGTGTGTGTGCTTTAAATACGTGTGTGTGCTTTAAATGTGTGTGTGTGTGCGTGCATCTGTGTGTGCTTTTAAAGGCTTCTCTAAAAAAACAGAAAAGGAACAAAAGGACATTTTTTAGGGTTTTAGGTTGGTTGCTGGCTGCTTAGAAAATAGCTTTCTTGGTTTGGTTCACCCTTCTGAGGTCTCTCCCATCAGAGGCCACCCAGCAGAGTGTCCTGTCACTAGGGGACAAGAGGCCACATTCTGGGCCCATCCCATCCTCCACGTGCTTCTTGACGTTCACATCTGCGTCTGTGAGTAGGTGTCCAGCTTGGCGTACGAGTTATCCTTTCCCAGGTCCTTATTCTTTTCGTCCTTATCAAACTGAGCTTCGACCTCTGCTGGGTTGATGTACGTGTAGAATCGAGCCATGATGGCAAATATTATGCAGACCACCAGAAGCAACGCCGCAAACAGAACGTACTCGGCCCACTTGGAAGGAATTGGAGTTGGAGCAAGAGAAAAACAAACACAAGGCAGGTTATGGAAATGTCTACATTGCAGCTACATCTCCTTGCTACATCCAGGAGGAAGGTAC
Organism: Catagonus wagneri; assembly: GCA_004024745.2. Taxonomy (NCBI): domain Eukaryota; kingdom Metazoa; phylum Chordata; class Mammalia; order Artiodactyla; family Tayassuidae; genus Catagonus; species Catagonus wagneri. The sequence continues at coordinate 2,668,558 of PVHT020000119.1, forward strand.
TTGGGAATTAAGTTGTTAGGGAAAACTGGTAGGTTACTGCCATGGGTATAGATTATCTAGGTTTTTTTTTGGAGGTGGGGGGTGGCATGCTCCTGGCACGCACAAGTTTCCAGGCCTGGGATCGAACCTGAGCCACAGCAGTGACAATGCTGAATTCTTAACCGCGAGGTCACCAGGGAACTCCTGTCCAGCTTTTCTGTCCTTTTTGCATTTTTTTAAGTTTTACTGAAGCACAGTCGGGGTACAACGCTGTGATAACTTCTTGGCCAGCTCTTCTTGAATGCCCGCGTGCAACGTTAACATTTCTCTAACATCTCTGGTGTGCGGACACCCAGGACTTTGGGAAGATGGGAGAACATTTCTGAAAACCAGAGTCTAAAGGCGCAGAGCTGGACCCTGGAAGGACGGGGGACCGGGAGAACACCACGAAGTCAACTTGAGTGAAAAGGAACATGCCGAAATGCTCTCGGGCCCCGGGGTAGCCGCCGGGGCCGTGACCGTGCAGGGTGAGCACGGATCTGCCGGGCTGCGGGCCGCCCGTCGGGAGGGTGAGCACGGATCTGCCGGGCTGCGGGCCGCCCGTCGGGAGGCGGAGCACGGATCCCGGGAAAGCTCTCCTTCTATTTTAAAACGACAGCCTACAGAATGGCTTTAACTTTAGGGAGATAGGAAACATTCTGGATACCACGCCTGGTTTGGGGCCATTAAGCTGCATTCGTTCGTTCACTGAAGCCAAGGAAGATTTTTTTTTAATTATTTATTTATTTTGATTTTTTTTTACGGCCGAACCTGCAGCCTATGGAAGCGCCCCCCTGGGGCCAGGGATCAAACTGGAGCTGCGGCTGCCGGCCTGTACCACGGCCGCAGCGATACCGGATCTGAGCTGCATCTGCAATCTACGCTGCAGCTCGTGGTCTACGCCGCAGCCGGATCCTTAACCCACTGAGCGAGGCCGGGGATCGAACCCGCTGCCTCACAGACACTGTGTCGGGTTCTTAACCTGCTGAGTCACAATGGGAATGCCGAGAAGATCTTGACTTTGAGAGGAAACCATAGGAGGCCTGTGCACCCATCTGGTGACACCTGGCTATTGTCCAACTGTCTAACACCAGGTAGAAATCAGAAGGATCAGCACACACTCGGCCATAAGACTGGCAACCGCCCCGTCTGGCTGGCCTGGCAGCTGTATTCAGCCGTCAGCCAAGAGGGCCACGCGTATACAGATGGTGGGGGGCGGGGGGCCGTTGTCAAGATAACCATTAACAGCTAGAACAGAGGTTTACCACGTGATCTCTTTCCCAGCTCCTACCTGTTCGCTGAACTGGCCCGCTCCTGCCACGATAAGCACGATGATGTTGCCGACAGCCACGGTCAGCAGCCACGCTGCCTGAAGCACCGACTTCATGTTGGAAGGAGCCTGAGGAAGCGAAGCAGAGTGAGTCCCAAGCCGGAGCAGAAGAACACGGCTCCACTCACCGCCTCAGTTAGGCCGCCTGGCCCCCCACGTGCACAGTAAGAGTCAGGCGCTTTAAACGTAAAAAGGATTATCACGTGGAAACCCAGACATCCCAAATGCTCACGCTGTGTGAACATACAAGAACCCTTTGTTTTCCACCCTCCACGTGCTCGCCAAGTTGTCATCCTATTGAAACGGCCAAATCTGCAGATGAACTGATTCTGTTCCTGCAGAAAGGGTTTCAAGCGCAGCTATCTGTCTGACCTATTCTTCCCTCTTCCGCACTGTCATCTTGGTCTTTGGTGAACCTCCCTGTCGCGTCACCAGAGCTCTCTTCAAACTCTTGGCACCTGTGTTACAGTCACCTCCTCAATTAGACGGTGAGGTCACTGCAGAAAGGGATTACTCAACTCTCGTTACAGTCTTCACTGCAAAATTGGAGGTACTAGGCATGGTGGGGTTATGACGACTCTAACTGTATTTTTTTTTTTTTTCATTTTTAGGGCCACACCTGCGGCATACGGAAGTTCCAAGGCTAGGGGTCGAATCAGAGCTGAAGCTGCCAGCCTATGTCGCAGCCACAGCAATACTAGATCTGAGCTGCATCTGCAGCCTACACTGCAGCTCACGACAATGCCGGATCCTTAACCCACTGAGTGAGGCCAGGGGTTGAACCTGCATCCTCAGGGACCCTATTATCGGGTTCTTAACCTGCCGAGCCACAGCAGGAACTCTTTTCGTGGTATTTTGATAAAACAGTTCAGCAGCTCAGCTCTAACTCAGGTATTAGCAAAATTTGTATCATTAGGAGTTCCCTTCGTGGCTCAGTGGTTAACTAATCTGGCTAAGAACCATGAGGTTGCGGGTTCAATCCCTGGCCCCGCTCAGTGGCTTAAGGATCCGGCGTTGCCGTGAGCTGTGGTGTAGGTTGCAGATGCAGCTCAGATCCCGCATTGCTGTGGCTGTGGTGAAGGCCGGCAGCTACAGCTCCTGTTAGACCCCTAGCCTGGGAACCTCCATATGCCGCAGGTGCGGCTCTACATAAAAGGTAAAAAGACAAACAAAAAACAAAAAAAAATTTGCATCATTAAGCCTAATATACACAAAAGCAATACTGTTTTTTTTTTTTTTAACTTTGAAAAGCTAGGCCTTAATCAGGGCATTCAGGACTTCCTGGAGGCCTAGTGGTTAAGGATCTGACATTGTCACTGCTGTGGCTTGGGTCAGGGCTGTGGCACGGGTTTGATCCATAGCCTGGGAATGACGACAGATGCAGCTGGAAAAAAAAAATCTGTGTGTTTACTGGGCACTACAAAGGGATGTCAGCTGAGCCTTAAAACTAATGAGGACTGCTGTCAGCAGGGCTGTTTCAGAACATGGGCTCCACCCACCACCACGACCCTAGTAATGGTCCTTAATAGAGTTTTTCCTACTTAGGAACCCAAATCTCTACTATGTGACTGGAATCAGAGACCTATGACAGACACCTATGAGATGTACACACACAATGCTAAACAGAGTTAAATAAATATAGTCTTTTTAGGGCCACAGGTGCAGCATCTGGAAGTTCCCAGGCCGGGGTTGAATTGAAGCTACAGTGGCTGGCCTACACCACAGCCATGGCAACGCGGGATCCAAGTCACGTCTGCAACCTAGACCACAGCTCACGGCAACGCCAGATCCTTAACCCACTGAGCAAGGCCAGGAATCGAACCCAAGTCCTCATGGATACTAGTCGGGTTCGTTACTGCTGAGCCACAACGGGAACTCCGAACAGAGTAATATTCTTACTCAATATATAAACCTTGGTGGTCCTCAGAACTCTGTTTGGGAGAATCTACCCCAATGCTTTCTAGAATTTTCTTTGGCACTGCAAACACATGACCACCCCAGGTTTTAATCAGTCCCAGGAGCCTTTTTTGAAGGCAGCGTTGTAGGGGCTGGGTGTGAAACAATAGACGAGTGACCTGAGAATATGAGAACTCCAGTCCCGTGATGGAAAAGACCACCTCGCCGCACGTGAGGAGGAAGTACTGGGGGATTTGCAGAGCCATGTTGATCGTATTGGGGGGGATATCTTCAAACATCGTCAGCTCAGGGCAGCCGTCATCCTAAACCAGAAAGGCAAAAACGAGAAGAAGAAATGGAAATGGAGACTGCTTCCGGAATAAAACTGCTCAGACGGGCCAAACGAATTTGGACTTTCAGAGTTATGCATTGTACACATTTTCTTTTCTTTCTTTCTTTCTTTCTTTCTTTCTCTTTCTTTCTTTCTTTCTTTCTTTCTTTCTTTCTTCCTTCCTTCCTTCCTTCCTTCCTTTCTTTCTCTTTCTTTCTCTCTCTCTCTTTCTTTCTTTCTTCCTTCCTTCTTTCTTTCTCTCTCTCTCTCTCTCTCTCTCTCTCTCTCTCTCTCTCTCTCTCTCTCTCTCTCTTTCTTTCTTTCTTTCCTTCCTTCCTTCCTTCTTTTTTTTTTATTCAGGGCCACACTCAAGGCATGTGGAAGTTCCCAGGCTAGGGATCAAATTGGAGCTGCACCTGCCGGCCTATGCCACAGCCATGGCCACACAGAATCCAAGTCGAGTCTGAAACCTACACCACAGCTCATGGCAACACTGGATCCTTAACCCACTGAGCAAGGCCAGGGATCGAACCCGCATCCTCATGGATCCCAGTCGGGTTTGTTACTGCTGAGCCATGATGGGAACTCCCATATTTTCAATGTAAACATGCAAGACTGTATTTTATGCTTGGGATGGGATGGCCTCGGTGGGATCTGAAAAATATATTCACTGGCATTTTTCTCTAAGTAAGAGAGTAGATTGGAAGCTAGGTTTGTTGAGAACATTGCCAGTTTCTTAAAAAGTCCATGTTAATAGTCTACGAGGAAGCTTTAGATACTGGTCATTGGGAAGTTTTAGAGTGAGTCGGTCTGTTTAATTTTACTCCAACCATGTGTGAACTTAAGGCAGTGATCAACTCAAGAATCAGGGGTGAAGTGAGTTAATTCTAAACCATTTGAAACACAAATCCTAATATGACTCCAGTGCAGTCATTCCCACGTCCTGGTTGTGAGGACCCCTACCAGTGGAGCTGGAGCAGAACCTCCGAGTCAGGGCGGAGACTTACTGCCTTCCTCGTGATGACATAGGTAAACGCGCTGCCAAATTCAAGGCTGGAGGATGTGAAATTATTTTTACACTGCTGTGGAATCTCTGGCGAGTGCACCGTGAAGCTTTTTCTGTGGAGGAGACAGAAGAACACAGGTTAACATTCTTGGTATCGAAAGCTTTAATGTATTATTTAAAGAAAAAAACTTGAAACGTTTGAGCTTTGGGGCAAAGTGTTCAGTGTAGGTACTTACTCGCCTGCAGGGAAAAACTGATATTCGCTGGCATTGTGACTGGTGACATCTACGTAGACTTTCTCATCCATTGTGACATTGAAGCTCTCGTCAAAAGCATTTACAAATCTGAAACACAAAACCAGCTATCCTGTGACCAGATTATGGGCTGAGCTGCTCTAGGTCACAGCAGATGCATCTGAGGTCGGGCTCTTTTCCCTTTTGGGTGGAATTTAAGATGTTTGCAGAAGGTTTCTAAAGGCAGAAAGTAACCAGGCCCAGGTTTGCCTTTGCTTACCTGCCCTGAGAACACGCCTAAAAGAATTGATTAAATACAGTTAAATGCCTGGAACGGTTTTAAGGACTTTGTTACTAGGCACTATCTTGGTGATATTGGGGATATGAAGTACGGACTGACATAGGTGCTGATCTTGTTCCCTTCCAGAAGGCAGCCGTGTCATTTTTCTCCTTGCTTCGGAAGCTTGAGAGACAAAGTGGAATAGAACCAAAAGCAGAAGTTGCGTGGTACCTAAAAGACAGCCTCCAACTGGGGCTTCTTTGTGGGTGGGGGCCGGGGAGCCTGGGTGTTTCCTTGATTTCTACAGCAGAGCCTGAGGCGGGGAGGGGCCCCGAGGAGTGGGGAGGAAGCAGTGGGCCAGCCCAGCAATCTGGGTCAGTTTGGAGGGATTCCCTTGGGACGGTGGGGACCCATGTCTGCTGGTGGCTAAGTAAGTGGGACCAGCGCCCCGCGGGAATAAGGCTGGGAATGGAACCGCTGGTCAGACTGGGTGTCAGGTCCCAAGACTTCCAATCTCTGCAGCATCCCCTGTGCCCAAGCTGCCCAGGGGACCACTTGAGTTGTTTGCCTCCAAAGGGCCATATGAGTGGTGACCGTGTAGACAGACGCTTAGAGATCCTTCCTTAAATTCCCAGGCTGTGGGAGGCTCTGTCACTCTCAGACTGTCCCAGGAAGGAAGCGGCGCTGCCCCCAGGCAAACAACAGCATCCTTTCCTACCGGACAGGAGAGGGAGGGCGCACAGTGTAGAGAATGAGACGTACTTACAGCGTAACTTTCACATTCTAAATAGATGGTGACGGAACACAATTTCTGTTTTTTTCTGGGGGGGTGGGCACCGCCACATCCCAGGCAGGTTCCCAGGCTAGGGGCTGAATGGGAGCGGCAGCTGCCGGTCACAGCCGCGGCCACAACAACGCGGGATCCGAGCTCCATCTGCGATCTACACCACAGCTCACGGCAACACCAGATCCCCGATCCACTGAGCGAGGCCAGGGATCAAACCCACATCCTCATGGATAATGGATTCATTTCCGCTGAACCACAACGGGAACTCCTACGGTTTCTGGGTTAAGGCAGGACAAGCAAACGTAAGCGTGGCCCACTTGGCATAGCACGGCCCTGCTGAGCGCTGCCCGTGTGCCGTGGGTCTCCGGGTCAGACATTCACCAGGCCTGTTCGGAGGCGGGAAGGCTGGCTCCACCGCAAAGACCAATGTTTTACTTCATTTTTCTTTTTTTCTTCTGACCAGCGATGTCACCCCGTGGAAGGTAACACTCGTCCCTGATTCCGTGAGGGGTCCTGGTGCCCTGCTCCTCACTCCGCGTGTGCACCCGGACTACGTGCTTTGGATGAACATTACATAACAACGGCAGTGTGTCGTTCTGAGCTCTCAAAAACATATATTTTGAAATACGTTTGTGTAAGTGAAGTACCTTTGACTTCTAACAAGTGCAACAGCCCTCAGAGTTTTCTGAAAAAATGTCTCCTGGGTTCTGATCCTCAGGGCAGCTGGAATCAAATGCTCTCTTTCTCCTTTCGACTGACCACTCATTCATTTTTTTGTGGCCAGGTTTCATCTAAGTTTATGGCAATGTTAATATCAGTCAAATTCAGGGACTGAAAGAACATTTCTATGAATTCAACTCAGGTCTGGAAGTCCTCAGGCATTTGACTTGGTGTTGTTTGACAGGTGATTAATACAGAAAACTGAACCTGATACAGGTCAACGGGAGCCTCATAGAATGAAGACGGCTCCAAATCGTAAGTGACACTGTTAAAAAAGATTAAGACGAAACATCAAAAGATAGGCAGTGATGGAAACAACCTAAATGTCCATCAACAGAGGAATGGATAAAGAAGATGTGGTACATATACACACAATGGAATACTGCTCATCCAAAAAAAAAAAAGGAAATAATGCCTAGAGATTGGATGTGCCTAGAGATTCTCATACTAAAGTGAAGCAAGTCAGAGACAGACAAACAGCATATGATATCATTATATGTGGAATAGGACACAAAATGACTTAATTGCAAAACAAACAGATTTACAGACAGAGAACCTCCTTGTGGCTGCCAAGGAGGATGGTGGGTGGGCGAGGGAGCGTGGGGTTAGAAGATGCAAACTATTACACATAGGATGGATAAGCAACAAGGTCCTACTGTATCGCACAGGAAACTATAGTCAATATCCTGTTAAACCACAATGGAAAAGTATATGACAAAGAATGTGTGTGTGTGTGTGTGTGTGTGTGTGTGTGTATGATGTATGATTCTATTTATGTATCTGAATCACTTTGCTGTACAACAGAAATTAACACAATATTGTAACTCAACCATACTTCAATAAAATAATTTTTTTTAAATGAGAGAGACAGTGAAAATTGTATGAAATTAGGAAACAGACCCTGGGGCATGGGTCCTGGCTTTATATACTATAAGCCATAAGACTGAATAAATCTTACCCTAAGACTTAAGGAAGACTTGCCTGCCTGACACATGTCTCAGGGCTGATACAAAATACCAGTAAGAATGGAAATAACGTGGGAAAAAAAAAAGCAGTATCACAAATAGCAGATGTGCTTTCATATACATACAAAACAGTCCAGCATAAAGAGCAAACACATTCTAGGTGCTTTGAAGGGCAAAGAAAGAGGAGGTTTAGGATCTATGGTTCGCTAAGTGTTCTCACGGCACAAATCCTAGGGTTCCCCCATTAAGGCTCCAAGCTGGGCCTCTCAGAAGCACCAGGATCTAAGCAACAAAGTGATCAGGGGATGAGGGATTGAGAGGGGGAACCAGTGAGAAAATGCCAAGATGGGACCAGTTCTTTAATGAGTAACCAAGGGGCAGTAATAGTTGTTCCTTTTTGGTTAAAAAAAGCGGGGGGAGCTTTATGAGATAGAATTCCCCTACTGCAAAATTCACCCCTTCAAAGTGTCCACCTCAGTGATTTCACTGTGCTCACGGGGTTGCGCAACCATCACAACAGCCCAGTTCTCCTCACCCCGAGAGCAGCACCCAATAGCCCTGCTTCTCCGCGCCCCTCCCCCCGCCCATGGAAAAGGCTTGCTAATCTGCTTTCTGTGCACCTGCCTGCCTGCATTTCAAATAAATGGAATCATACAGCAGGAGCTCTCTGGGCTGGGCTTCTTGCATTTAGCATAATGTTTTTAAGGCGTATTCACATTATAGCATATGTATCATGACTCCACTCCTTTTCATGGCTGAATGATATTCCACTGTGTGGCTAAACCACATTTGTCACTGACAGGCATTTGAGTTGTTTCCACATCTTGTCTACTGTCAATAATGCTGCTATGGGAGTTCCCGTCGTGGCTCAGTGGTTAACGAATCCGACTAAGAACCATGAAGTGGTGGGTTCAATCCCTGGCCTTGCTCAGTGGGTTAAGGATCCGGCGTTGCCGTGAGCTGTGGTGTAGGTTGCAGACACGGCCCAGATCCCGTGTTGCTGTGGCTGTGGCGAAGGCTGGTGGCTACAGCTCCTGTTAGACCCCTAGCCTGGGAACCTCCATATGCCGCAGGTACGGCTCTACATAAAAAAGGCAAAAAGACAAAAAAAAAAAATAATAATGCTGCTATGAACATTCATCCTCAAGTTTTGGACATATATTTCCATTTTCTTGGCTTATCTTCCTAGGAGCAAAATTGCTGGGCCATATGGTAACTCCATGTTTAACATTTTGAGAAACAGTTTTTCCAAGGAGTTGCATCATTTTATATTTCCTCCAGCAGTAAGAATTCCAATTTATCTGGCTCCTTGACGATGCTTGTTATTATGTTTTTAAAAATTTATTTATTACAGCCTAGTAAATGTGACATGGTATCTCACTGTGATTTTGATTTGCACTTCCCCAGTGAGCAATGATGCTGAGCATCTTTTCACGTGTTTTTTGGCTAATAATATATTTTCTTTGGATAAATATCTCTTCAAACACTTTGCCCAACAAAAATAACTTGTCCTTTTATTATTGAGTTATAATAATTCTTCTTTTTAAATTGAACTGCATTTTTAAAAAACATTTTAAAATTAGAGTATAGTTGAATTATGATGTTGTACATAACAATTCTTTATACATTTGGAATATAAGTCTCTAATCAAATATATGATTTTCAAATATTGTCTCTCATTCTGTGGGTCTTCCTTTATATCATTGGTAGCACAAATGTTTTCAATTTTGAAGAAGCCTTTTTTTCTTTTTTCTTTTGTTGTCTGTGCTTTTGGTTTCATATTAATGAACTATCGCCTAAGGACACAATGAACTTCTTTGCAGAACAGATACTGACTCACAGACTTTGGAAAACTTATGGTTTCCAAATGAGACAAGTTGAGGGGTGGGGGAATGCACTGAGGGTTTGGTACAGAAATGCTCTAAAATTTAGTTATGATGACTTCTGTATGCCTATAAATGTAATAAAATTCATTAAGTAATAAAAAAATAATAAAACCTAATTCCGTTAAAAAAAAAAAAAAGGAAACCACTGCCTAACCCAAGGTCACAAAGATTCACTCCTATTTTTCTTCTACAAATGGTATTGCTTTAGTTATATTTAGGTCTATAATCCATTAAGTTAATTTCTGTGTCTGGTGTCAGTGGGAGGCCCAACTTCAGTCTTTTGCATGTGGGGTTCCCATTGTCTCAGTACTATTTGTTGAAAACTTCATAACTTTTAAAATGAAGCTTGAAGCTTTTTTTGTTTTCGGTCTTTTTAGGGCTGCACTTGCAGCATATGGAGGTTCCCAAGCTAGGGGTGGAATTGGAGCTGTAGCTGCCAGTCTGCACCACAGCCACAGCAACGCCAGATCCAAGCCGCGTCTGTGACCTACATCATAGCTCACGGCAACGCCAGATCCTTAACCCACTGAGTGAGGCCAGGGGTCAAACCCATGTCCTCATGGATACTAGTCGTGTTCGTTAACCGCTGAGCCACGATGGGAACTGCTGAAACTATTTTTTTGAATCTACTTACGGCCAATCATGCATCAGGCACAGTGCCTTCTTAAAGCATCTTCTTCGGTGTGGCAGTCCTGAAAACCAGGACTGAAATAAACTGAACTGACATCCAGGCTTTCTGCATAGCTTTTTTCAAATGTTAAACTGAGACTAATGAAGTATAGAATCATTATCAACACAAATGATTTTTGCACCACTAGTGAATAAGAATATTTGTAAAATATTGTTTTTTAACTTCTCTTATCTTTATATTTCTTTGTGTTACTTGTCATGCACACATTACATTGGTACAGTAGCATATACATATATATGCATAGTTTATAAAGGATACCATATTCATACACTGTTGATGTGCTCAAAATATGTTTACTGACTGCGATAAAAGATTTAAAGATCACTGCCCTTCAGAAACTCCGCACTTGTGGACAAAAACATACATAAGTGTGGATTGTGACACAGTTTGGAAAGGTGAAAATAACCTAAATTTCTCTGAGTAGAGGAATAGAATAAAAAAAAATTGTGATATAGCATGACATTGCAAATTAACTATACGTCAATAAAAGAATCAATCTAAAAAATACTTAAAACAAAAAATGTGGTAGATCTGCGAGATGGAATATTATACAACAGTTTAAGTAAATGGATAAGGGATACATGTATCAATACGGATAACTGCTAAAACAATATTTTTAATGAAATATATTTTATAATATTATTGCAGAATGACACATATAGGAAAATAACATAGGTTTAAAAACATGCCAAAAATTTGTTTATTTAGCAATAGGTAATGCTAAAAAAAAATGCATGAGAAAGATCAATATCAAGTTCTCGACCAATTTTTGACTGAAGTATTGCACTTTATTTAAAAGACTATACTTAAGATAGTCAGTTTAGGTCCTGCAGCTTCCTGATACCACATAAGTAACCAGAGGATTCCATTTTGCTTAAGTTGCCCTCTTCCTTTACTTCATATATTACTCAGAAGTCTGACTTCCTGAACATTTTGAAGTTGTCCTAATTATCAGTTTGTTTCTGATGCTAGTTTTTCAGAACTTGCCTGTTTAAAAAAAATGTGTAGTCTCCTGGGCATTACTGAAATAATAAGGCCTTCGATCCCTTAGGATTTGCTGTTGCCAATTAAAAGAAAAAAGTTTCTGGTTGACGTTTTACCACATGGGTGGATTGGCGGGGTAGAGAGCTGCTGACCTCATGTATCCTTCTTTTCCAAGATCTCATCAAAGAAAGGGAGCAGGGGAGA
>PVHT020000119.1:2692881-2733207 GCA_004024745.2 Catagonus wagneri
CTAGGGATCTAATCAGAGCTACAGCTGCCGGCCTTCGCCACAGCCACAGCAACGCAGGATCTGAGCCCCGTCTGCGACCTACACCACAGCTCACGGCAACACTGGATCCTTAACCCACTGAGCAAGGCCAGGGATCGAACCTGCAACCTAATGGTCACGGAACCTTAATAATATGAATTAGGGCCATGAAAGCAACAACCATCACTTACATCATATTTCTCCTTGGCCCAGTCCAGCCAGTGCTCCCTCTTGGGAAATTTCTTATTCCGGTGCCTAAACCTATTTTTGATGGCAAACTGAAGCAAGGAAGAAAAGACAAATTTCAAAAGAGAAACGACTACTTTATCAGCGAAACGCATTTCAATTAAACTCCCTTTAATGGAAGACATATGAGAGAAGCAAAATATAAAATTGTAGACACTAGTATAACGAGGGTGCTAAAGGCATAAGATGCATTTATTTCTAACCTCTCACTAACTGCGAGTGTTTGAGCTGGGGTACAAAAAGCCATGCGGTTACCACTACACTCTCCAAATTCTCTGGAAAGGAATGTTCAGGAGAAATATAACATGTGACACACCTGCTTTTTAAGTTTCCTAGTAGCCATATTAAGAAGCAAAAGGGAAACAGGTGAAATTCATTAAAATATATTAATTTAACCCAACAAATCCCAAATATGATCATAATAGGTATTCAATATATAAAAAAACTAATGACAAAATTTTACATTCTCTTTTCATACCAGGTCTTTGAAATCCAGGGTGTACTTCACGCTTATGCCACATTTCAATTTGGTGGCTAAATTTTTATTAGAAATGTTTGATCTGTATTTGCAACCCATAACATTTTTGTCCATCTTTGAAAAACTCGACTTCTATACCTAAGTCGTTCCAAACATATTTAAAAGCTTTCCAATAACCGAATCGAGTATCTGTTTTTAAGTTTAGGGGAACCCACTACTTAGACGTACATATATAAGACATTATAGAATTTCAATTAATTTAAGTGCAATCCAATTTCAAATTCTCTTCCCCAGGTGTACCTGCACATTTCACTGTTCAGTGGCCACAAGTGGGCAGTGGCTACCTTACTGGATAGTGAAAGTCTACATATTATATATATTATAGTCACAAAGGAGAGTGAGAACTCACTACGTAGCTCCCAATGTAATTAGAAGAAAATAAAGACTATAGTTAAACATAGTTTAAAATATAGTAACAGTGATCAGAAAAACAATCTTACCTACCACCACCCGTTATAAAATTACAGGCTTTCTTGTCGGTAAGAAGCCTTTAGGAAAGCACAGGGCAGGAGAAGTTGCAAAGATGAAGCAGCAGGAGGCGGCGATGGGGACACCAGTTGGGTACCTGCGTGTGACTTAAAGGCAATAACTCAAAGCTATGGGCTGACTTAGGATACTGGGAAATATTATTATTGTTGTTGTTATTATTTTGCTTTCTAGGGCCACACCCATGGCACACGGAAGCTCCCGAGCTAGGAGTCAAGTATGGAGCTGCAGCTGTCAGTCTACACCACAGCCACAGCAATGGGAGATCTGACCGTGTCTATGACCTACACCACAGCTCACGGCAACGCCGGATCTCCCACCCACTGAGCAAGGCCAGGGATCGAACCCACATCCTCATGGATACTAGTTGGATTGGTTTCCACTGTGCCACAGTGGGAACTCCCAGGAATAGAAGTCTCATGACTAAGTGGCTTGAAGCTGTTCTTCCGGAGTTGGAACTAAGTCGTCAGCTACTTGGGAAGGAAGGACTTGGAGAGGTCGCTGGAACTGGATCCTTCCTCTCAGCTTGGAAGAAGCTTTTTGGGGGGAATGGATCTAATGTCAGCAGAAACTTCAGGAGGAAAAGGGAATAGTTGCAAGTTGACAGAAATTTTTTTTGGCTGCCCCTGCGGCCTAGGGAAGTTCCTGGACTAGAGATGGAACCTGTGCCATAGCAGTGACCCGAGCCACAGCAGTGACAGCCCTGGATCTTTAACCCCTGGGCCACCAGGGATCTCCAAGAGAATTTTTTCTGATGCTCAGAGGACACGTCTATGTCACAAAGTAAAGTGCGTATGTATAATTTAATGCAATAACGCCAGGAAAAAGGGAAAGTGAGTGACTGTCTTATGGCTGCCTTTACATACAAAAGATGACGCACACTTTTAAAAAAAGAAGTGTGACACATTTCCCCAGCATACAAAGTAGATATTCCTAAAAAAAATTTCCATATTTGGGAATAAAATGATTTGACTCCATTATTTAGAAATGTCTACACGCACCATTTATTTCCTGCCTTTAAATATGCCTGTAGAGACACATACTACATAGACGCATATGGAAGAAACCACAGTTCCACATGTTCCTATATGGTTTTGAAGACAGACTTCTGGTAGATGCATAGTATGACACATTTCTTATAAGTTAAACACGGTTCTACTTTCAGGAGCTTGCTGGACTTCAGTTTGTGTCACAGTTTTTTTCCCCTAAGTATTACATTGATAATCTTTTGAAATTTATTTTTTATTAAAGTACAGCTGATTTACAGTGTGGTAATTTCTTTTTTGATGTACAGCAGTGACTCAGTCATTTATATATACGTGCGTGTGTGTACATACATATACATACACACACACATACACATCTTTTTCAATAATATTTCCCATCATCGTCTATCCCAGGAAATTGGATATAGTTCCCTATGCTATACACTAGAACTTGGCTGTCTGTCCATTTTAAATGTATTAGTTTGCATCTACTAACCTCAAACTCCCAGTCCATCCCACTCCCTCCACCTTGGCAACCACAAGTCTGTGGTCTATGAGTCTGCTTCTGTTTTGCAGACAGGTTCATTTGTGACATATTTTATTTTATTTTACTTATCTATTTATTTTTTGGCCACACTCATGGCATACGGAAGTTCCTGGGTCAGGGATGGCATCTGACGCCAGATCCTTAACCCACCACACCACAGTGGCAACTCCTGTGCCATATTTCAGATTCCACATTGATGATCTTCTAATAGGAATCTGTACTCCTTTTTTTTCTTGTTTTTCTTTGGCTTTTTAGGGCCTCACCTGCGGTTTATGGACGTTTGCAGGCTAGGGCTCAAATCGGAGCTGCAGCTGCCAGCCTACACCAAAGCCATAGCAATGCCAAATCTTAGCTGCATTTGTAACCTACACCATAGCACATGGCAACGCCAGATCCTTAACCCACTGAGCAGGGCCAGAGATTGAACCCACATCCTCATGGATTCTAGTCTAGTTCATTACCCCTGAGCTACAATGTGAACTCAGTGCTTTTGATTCTACTTATTTTTCAAAGTTATTTTCTTAGCCATAGTTCCTGAAAGTAGATGACTGACACTTTTTCTTTTCTTTTTTGCTTTTCAGGGCCACAGGTGCAGCATATGGAAGAAACAAAGCCAGCGGCTGAATTGGAGCCACAGCCACAGCAACGCAGGATCCGAGCCATGTCTGCGACCTACACCACAGCTCACAGCTATGCTGGATCCTTAACCCACTGAGCGAGGCTGGGGATCGAACCTGCATCCTCATGGGTCCTAGTCGGGTTCAATGCCGATGAGCCATGACGGGAACTCCAGTTTACCAACACTTTCTACTGACATTTTCCTCACTTCATATTCTTGATTCACACTAGGAACCCACATCTCTCCATCCCTAACAAATATCAGACACAGTTTGTCATTTTGACAGGTGATGAGTCCCTCTGGTTTGCTTGTCTTTCACCACCGATCTTATTTTCTTGGTTTAACAGTCATGTCCATACCTTCCTTTTTGAGTTCTGCTCGTGTCCTTTTCCATTTGGTGAGTCAAAGAAAAAACCTTCCATTTATCAAAATAGTAAAGAACACCCACAAAATATTTAAAGGAAAGTCAAACGCTCATTACATTTTAATTTAAAGGAGGCAGAAGGTTTCAGGGCGACTAAATGTGACCGAGAGAGAGGACTACTGAAATACTTACCCCAATGCACTTGACGACTTTGGCCATGATGTTGCCCTGGGGCTCGAGCTTCTTGTACATTCCACTGCCGATGACAAACACAACTGGAAGAGCAAGAGAAGACGTGTTAATAGGGTGTCTGACAGAACTCCCAGTGGCCCAGAAGACAGCTTTTCTTGGAGTTACAACCTTGTTTTGGAAACACTGGGGTTACTAGTAGAATGAGGGTGTGCTGCCCTCTCTCCCAGTTTAGACAGTGCTTCTGATTCTAATAATCACAGGAGCTCCTGAGTAATATATTGTGTTTTCATACACAAACACTGAAGCCTAACTATCTCCTTCCTAGAACGCGGGGCAGCTCACGGACACTCAGGACAGCTATTTGAGCACAAGTTCCATCCCTCTTTCAGGGGAGAAGTGCCTTCACAAAGCAGTTTCATGTATTATTCTTCAAAGACACAGAACCCTGCTTTAATTTTCCTGTTGCAACGGCAAGAGAGTTTTCTTCTTTTAAAAAATCTTCAGACAAAAATAGCAACTAACTTGTTGAAACTTATTTTTTTCTTTTTATCGCCCCACCTGTGACATATGGATGTTCCCAGGCTAGGGGTCCAATCAGAGCTGTAGCCGGCCCACACCACAGACACAGCAGCACCAGATCCAAGGTGAATCTGCAACCTATATCACAGCTCACGGCAATGCAGGATCCTTAATCCACTGAGTGAGGCCAGGGATCGAACCTGTGTCTTCATGGCTACTCGTTGGATTCATTTCCACTGAGCCACAGCAAGCACTACAGAATGGCAATTCCGTATTTTTTTGTTTGTTTGTTTGTTTGTTTGTTTTTTGTCTTTTCTAGGGCCACACCCGCAGCATATGGAGGTTCCCAGGCTAGGGGTCTAATTGGAGCTGTAGCCGCCAGCCTACACCACAGCCACAGCAACGCGGGATCCGAGCCGTGTCTGCAATCTACACTACAGCTCACGGCAATGCCGGATTCTTAACCCACTGAGTGCGGCCAGGGATCGAACCCACAACCTCATGGTTCCTAGTTGGAGTCATTAACCACTGAGCCATGACGGGAACTCCAAGGATTCTTTATACTACTTCCCATTATAATTTGTCACATAAACTTTGAAAAATTGGGCACAACAATTAATGCGGGGGCCTGACCCGATCACAGGACTGTATTAATTCAACTGATTTCTACTCACTCAGAGCTACAGCCATGAGAGCAGCCGGAACCCCAAATGCCAGTGGGTAGCAAGCCTGAACACTGTGAATTCCACATTCTTGAACTGGGGGGGGGGGAATTAGAAGATGAAAATTCATTACGACAGTGCTAATGCTTATCCAGTTCCCAGTTTTTTAACCCCTAACTGGTTATTACTTATTGTTTTCACTTTATGTTCTAGACTTATCTCTTGGCCTTACTGATGTCATTGCCAGCTGAGCAAAGCGGCTTCCTAGTAGAAAGAGCAAGAGATGGAGGCAGGTTCTAATCTTAACCACTAAATACACGTCTGGTACCAGTGAAGCCAAAACCCATGGGAAACCCTATGTTCTGTAGACTTAGTGTGGGAGATTAAAATGACCTGGATGCTGTAACTTGAAGATAATGGGACTAAGCAAGTAAAAGCAAAGAAGCTTGGAAAATCAGGATTGTATGTTCCTGAAGTCATGTCAGTTAGAAACAATGAGATGACCCAGGCAGGGCAGGGGGTCAACCAGCTTCTCTGTGAAGAGCCAGACAGTAAAGCCGTTAGGCTGTGGAGCGCACAACCGTCCAGCCCTGCCTTGGCAGGGTGAAAGCAGCCACACCCGGATGCTCTTGTCCCCACCTCTGAACTTGGCCTGTGGGTCAAACTCTCCCAACTCCTGACTGAAGAGCTATTTTATCTCTGACATTCTAGGATCGGTAGGGAAAAAACGAAGACTCTGGAAGGGGCAACAGAACTTATGGGACATCCTTTCAGTGGAGCCTCATCTGATCCTAAAGGGGTTTGACTTGGTCTTTCACCAGCTGTATCGCAATTCTGCAGAGAAAAAAGTCAAGCAGGTAGGAAACTATAGGCATGCAAATGTTTCCTGTCTTTGACCGTCCCAAGGATTCCTGTTAATAGCAATGCAAACAACTCCACTCACCCCCTTAAAGAACAGAAATCTGTTAGTCAAATCCTTACTTGCACCGACTGTAGCAGCTTTCCTGTTCCCTCGTTAACTAATAAGCTATATAAAACTTTGTGACATGCTCATTTTATATGAGAGCCATGATTTCTCCTTAAAAATTATCCTAGGGGAGGTGAGGGGAGCTGAGGACACCCAATGTAAAAATAAAAGCGAGTAGATTTTTATCCAAAGTCAACTGGAATGGGGTTTAAGTGTTATTTTCAAACTACTACCCTTAGGCAGAAATACAAAACCCCCACAAATGATCTTATTGCTTAATTTATTCCCACTCGAAGTGTGGACACCCTGATCTTGTTTTGGTTTAATTTATCCCCAAATACTCCCTTCCACATGGGAGGGAGGTTCATAAATTCTCAGTGGAGAGCCAGCAAAGCACTACAGTCTGAACGCTGTCGATAGCGGCTGCCTCATTCTCTTTCTTGGGCCAGTCCTTTTAGAAGTATCTGAGATGGCAGGAAAGCGAATAAAAGCCTATCCACTAACTTCTTCCTAACTCACTGAACGTCACTGGGGAGCGAAGCTGGCAGGCAAAAATGTCCATTACGGCCCACCCAGTAGGCTTTTCGGGCAGCTTCTCCTGTCTGACCTCTTCCCAAGCATAAGGACTTTAACAAGAATTTAGAAAAATGGATTGCCGTGCTAAGAATGGTCTAGATTATTTGGCAGTCACTGGACAAGGGATTCAAATAAGATCAGAAAAGGAGATGGGCCTTGAAAGAAAAGCAGCTCGCCTTCTGGATTTCACTGTCTCCTCCAGATGGTATGTGACAGCTGAAGCCGAAAGGAGACAAACAAACAAGGGCTGAACCACCACACCTGACCACTCTTTACAACTAAAAAAAAAAAAAAAGGAAAGAAAGAAAAACCAAGGTCCATTTCAGATAGTTTTTACCTCTGAGCATGGGCGTGATGATAGTAGAAAGCAAACTTCCAGCATTAATGGCCAAATAAAAGATGGAAAAGAATTGGTTTCTTTGCTTTTCCTGTAATAAAAAGGATAAAATATGATGACTTTGGGTTCATCGCAACTGAGCAACCGTGGCTGACGGTCTGACTTGACATCTAGCTTGGTTCTGGCCGGTGTCTTATTTTCACGTGTATTTGAACAGCCTCCAACGGAGAACACACTTTGTGTTGGTGCCATTCGATTCCTGGGTGTTTCCGAGCACTTAGGTGGTTCCTCTGGAGGCACGTGCTCTTACCTGGCCCTCTTCGAACTGATCTCCGCCAAAGGCCGACACACAGGGCTTTATCCCGCCGGTACCTAGGGCTATCAGGGCCAGGCCGATCATGGACAGCGCCCTAGGGAAAGAGATGGGTGTTGCCTGAACGTGAGATCCTTACAAACAGAAGCCTTTTTTCCCTAATTTCCCTAAGAGGACCGTGCACACTGGTAAACACAGAGGAGGGATGCAACCCCTACGAGAAGATAATTCACAGCAATGCAGTCTTGACAGTTGAATGAAACTTGAACTCAGGGGCCTTCAAGGGCATAGCTTTATCTAATAATTTACCACCTAGAAAATTTAAAGCAACGGCTTGAATTTTGAACAAAGATTTACGGATGGAGTTCTTTCGTAGTCTTATCATTTTTAGCAAAAGAACGGGTAAGAGAAATGTTAAGCACTGTCTCTGGCATAATCACAACAGACTCATAATCGTCATTAAAAGACATTAGAAAATAGGACTGAATTGCAAAGCAGAATATCATGTTATGCAGTAGGATGGTAACCTGTTTACAAAGTACAGAAGACTGGAAAAAAGTATAGCAAAAGGTATATCATTATAACTTTTTAATAAAAAAGATTATTTATAATCATAGAAAGGATTATAGATTATTTTTAAATTTTACTTTAGTATTTTCCAAGCTATCTGCGTTTTCCTCCTGAATTGAAAAAAAATCACTCAGAATTTACCAACCCTCATTTTATAGCTTTGTTAGATTTACAGCAGGTTGCTACAAAGTTCAGGTTTTATGAGTGTGTATTCCATATCTTCTTGGTTGCTAATACTGCTAAAAAATGCTAAAAATTATTTTATGAAACAAAGTCAAGGAAGATACTTCTTGTAGAATTAATACTTTAAAAACTCATGCCCAGGAGCCCTCACTGTGATGCAACAGGATCAGTGTGTCTCTGCAGCACCGGGACGTGTTTCAACGCCTGGCCAGACACAGTGGGTTAAGGATCCCGCTGCAGCAGCTGTGGCAGCAGTTGCAACTGTGGCTTGGATCTGACCCCCTGAAGTCCCTATGCCACAGGACATCCAAAACGAAAAAAAGGGGGAAAAAAAGTGCAACAGTCTTAAAAAAAATCATGCCCATCTTTCTGGAATAACTGGCTGAAGCACCTTTCATTTTCTTTGCCTCTTAATACAACTTGCGTTTGGTGGTATTACTCTAAGCATTTTAAAGGACAACAAAAACACGGCCAATTGAGTATTCTATACCATGCATTCATTGTAGGTATGTTTCAATACTAAACTCATGAAATAAAAAATAAGTCGTTAAGCTCTCTTGAGTACCTGTCACTTGCCAGGCAGAATTCCAAGTGCTCTATGCGGATTAATGCACATTGGTTCTATGTGACGCTGGTACTATTACAAACGAGGGCATCCAGGCAGAAGATTAAGAAATTTGCTGAAGAGCACACAGCTAGTAAGAGGAATAGCCGGAATGTGAACCTATACAGCCTGGCTCTAAAGTCTCCATTCATAAATGACATTGTAGATCAGAAAATTGAGGCAAAGAGCCGGTAAGTTGGCCCAGGTCTTCCAGCTCCTCTTTGGGATTCAGATCCAGGAAGTCTGAGCTGTAGACTGTGCTTATTCCCACTCCCCTTCAGCATCTGGGGTGTCACATCTGGGGATCTAGCCTGGACAGAAACCCAGATGTTGCAAATACTAATTTGAACTTCAGTGACATTTCCCCAGCCCACGAGATGGTTTCCTCACAGATCAAGGAGCCAAAGCACAAGAACCAGAAACAAAAGAAGTCTTTATAACTTGTCGGCTCGGCCGGACTGCAGGGAAGGGAAATTAACCCCACAGGGGAGCAGTCATCAAAAGCACTTCTCATCAAGAGCGCAGAACACAGGGCCGGCGCAAATATTTATGAAACGGAAGTCCTGAAGGACGAGCAGACATGTGGTACGAGAGCACAGAGACAGGAGGGAACCTGGTGCAATGGAGGATCAAGGTCAGGGGGCGGTCACGTCCCTCCGGGGAAGACGAAGATGAGCACACAGCTCGTGCACCGACCTCACGGGAGCGGTCCCCAAGACGCCAAGCCTTGGAGGGAGCCGTGACTCCGGACAACTGTTAGGACAGTGACTTACTGAACAGCCAGCTCCGAGTCAACTAAACGGCTTTCTCTACACCAAGGAGGGAGGAAAGGCCTCCTTACACTCGGGGTGAAGTTCAAGGAAAAAGATTAAAAATTAGAGCAGCAAAGGGAGGGAGGGATAAATTAGGAACATGGGATGAGCAGATGCAAACCACCTCATAGAAAATAAAAAAGAAGGCCCTCCTGTATAGCACAGGGAACTGTATGTTCAATAGCTTGTAATCAACCATAATCGAAAAAGAACACAGGAAAGTGTGTGTATATATATATAATACACACATATATATGTATGTACAGCTGAATCGCCGTAGCACACCAGAAACTAACACAACAGGGTGAATAGACTTGCACTTCAATAAAAAAGATTTAAAAAAAGAAACCAGAGCACCAAACAAGCAACTAGTGGGAAAGGTGGGGGTAGGGCTGCCGTGAACATCAACTCACACGTGCACAGAAATCTTGTCGGGGGTTCCATTGTGGTCGAAGTCTGTGAGGTCATTAATGGAGCTCACCGCCACGACTGCCTGTCCAATGGTGTAGATGATGGACAGTGACACAATTGTCCTGCATTTAGAGAGATCAAGAGAATCCTCGTTAGCGGCCCAAGAGCCGTCCACGCCACTGCAAAAAAAAGCCTCTGCTCCCAGCTTTGCAGAGCCCGGTCGCTACTGTTCTTGTTTCTCAAACCGAGTCGATCTGATAACCCTTAGAAAGGCAGCCTGCGGACGAATCTGTTCCCCGCAAGTAAGTGCAGAGTGAGATTTTGGCGGAGGAGCCGATGCCTGGGGGGGGGGGGGTGTTTACTCTTTGCACTATTTGAAAGGCTCCCTGTCTCGTGTTTCGTCACCATTGAAACGAGTACCTGTGTCCTTAAACAGAGAGAGGTATTTATCTTGTGCCTGATAACAATACTTGGGCAGGAGTGATCCACTGGTTATTTCTGAATTATACGGAGTTATTTTGAGACAGTCACTGAACATTCCTGCCTCTGTCCACGTTAAACACTTGGCCTGGAAGAGCCGCTCTTTCCGAGGAAACTTCCCGATGACCTTCACCCCCACCCCCACGGAGAGCACTCTCGGTGCTCTTCCCCCAGGTCTGTGGCTGGCCCTGTGCCCCCTCCGCGAGGCTGAGCTTTGCAGCAGCTGGTGTTTCTAGATGGCTTCTTCGTTCCCAGGCCCATAACTCCTGATGCGTCATTAACAACAGATGGGGAGTTCCCTTTGGGGCTCAGTAGTTAACGAACCCGACTAGGATCCATGAGGATGTGGGTTTGATCCCTGGCCTCGCTCAGTGGGTTAAGGATCCCGCATTGCTGTGAGCTGTGGTGTAGGTCGAAGATGCGGCTCGGATCCGGCGTTGCTGTGGCTGTGGCGTAGGCTGGCAGCTGCAGCTCTGATTAGATCCCTAGCCTGGGAACCTCCTTATGCTGCAGGTTTAGCCCTAAAAAAAGTAAACAAACAAACAAACAAACAAACAAAGAAACGAAAAAAAACAGGCACTGTTTCAAGATGAGACAAAGATGTTGTAAGCGTTTGGAGAAGGAAAAACTCCTCTCAGTGCTCCTTGCATTCACCCTGAGCTCTGCGCTGAGCTCGGGCGGTGCTACTTCTAGCAAGGACAGGCACCCTCTCCTGTGCCTTGGTTCCCTGGTCCCCAGTCCCCGATCCCACACCCGAGAGCTTATTGTTACTTGCTGGCCTGCTTGTTAGCAAGGAAACTGCCACGACTCACTTGAACTTCCCCAGCCAGGAGTCGGCGATGAGGGCTCCCAGAATTGGCGTCAGGTAGCACAGAGCCACAAAGGTGTGGTAGATGGCGGTGGACAGATTGTCATCCCAGCCAATGAAAAGCCGGAAGTACAGGATCAGGAGCGCTGTGGGCCGAGGGTGGCAGAGGAGGAGAGCGCAATAGTCAGCTGTGGCCCCGGGTGACGCGAGCTCCCCGCGACCCCCGCCCCGGGAAGTGTCAGAAAGAGTTACCTCTCATCCCATAGTAGGAAAATCTTTCGCAGAACTCGTTGACCACGATGAAGAAGATACTCAAAGGATAACCAAAGCAACCCTGACAAAGAGAAACGGTGGGGGTTGAAACAAGCTCCTTGGAGTTCCCGTCGTGGCTCAATGGTTAACGAATCTGAGTAGGAACCATGAGGTTGAACCATGAGGTTGCAGGTTCGATCCCCGGCCTCCCTCAATGGGTTAAGGATCCGGCATTGCCGTGAGCTGTGGTGTAGGTTGCAGACACAGCTCAAATCCCGCGTTGCTGTGGCTGTGGTGAAGGCCAGCGGCTACAGCTCCTGTTAGACCCCTAGCCCGGGAACCTCCATATGCTGCAGGTGCAGCCCTAGAAAAGGCAAAAAGACAAAAAAAAAAAAAAAGAAGAAATAAAAACAAGCTCCTCACTGGTCCATACTCGCGAATGAGGGCTAAGGGCGTGGAAAGCAGCTAATGCATATGTAGTAACTTACCAGTGACCCTGCAGAGGTGGGGTGGAGAATTTAAAAAATTTTATTTCCTGACACTCCACAAAGAGACAACAATGAAACAAAGCTTTTACTGTTTCATTCTTTTACTGTTAGCCCGAGAAGGGCTACACAGGCGGTGCGGATTCAGTTCCAGACCCACCGAGGTAAAGCAAACGCTGCAATAAAAGAAGTCACATGAGGAGGTTCCCATTGTGGCTCAGTGGAAACGAACCCGACTAGCATCCATGAGGTTGTGGGTTTGATTCCTGGCCTCGCTCAGTGGGTTAAGGATCCCGTGTTGCCTTGGCTGTGGTGTAGGTTGGCAGCTCCAGCTTCGATTCGACCCCCAGCCTGGGAACTTCCATATGCCGCGGATGTAGCCCTAAAAAAGACCAAAAAAAAAAGCCATCTATTGCTAAAAAACGCTAACCATCCTCTGACAACACAGGATTGCCTCAAATCTTCAGTCTGGAAAAAAGGCAAGATCTGGGAAGCACAATAAACGAGGCTTGCCTCTGCACAGCGTTTCCTCAAGAGAAGAAATGTCACCGAGACTCTCAGGAGACTCTCACCCATGGGGGTCGCATTTTTTTTAAGCCAATGAAGCAGCTGTTAACAGTCAGGAGCAAAGCCGACCGCAAAGTTCCCATCATGAAGCTACTTGAAGGAAAAAGGCTACGCACCTGTGCCACCGACATTCCTGAAAGAAAAACAAAACGCCACCGTCAAAGCCGAGTAAGGAAACGCGTTCTGCTGAGTCTAAGCTCAGAGCCTTGGACACTGCCTGGCAGTCGGATGTGCTGTCAGAGGCTCCAGCCTGTCCGAGCCCAGTCCCAGGCCTGGCCTCTTAGCCGAGCGGGGCTGGCAATGAACTTTTTAATTAGCTCCTCGGGCATCGGGTGGAGTCAGAGCTGAACAGCCGAGCGCAGAGAACCTGCCCAAACCATTTCCTCCTGAAAAGACCTCAAAGGCTGCCCAGTGCCCCCAGGATAAAACCCGAACTTTAGGAATGGCCTTTACTGTCTCCCAAGGTCAGAGGCGTTTGGTGAGAGTCAAGTAACAGACACAGAAAACCCTCAACGGTGCATAACACGCAGCAAGGATCTGGCCTCATGTCCGGGTTCTGGGCCACCTTTCTCCCAGCCCCCACCCACCCCGCACCCCCGGCCCCCTGGACACCCACGCTCTGTTCTCTGGACACGCAGTGCACCCGCACGGAGCCCTCAACACCAGACAGCAACTCCTCTGCCAGGAGCGGTCCCTTTAACCTGCCCCTTCCCTTCGCGGGCTGCCCCCCACCTCCCTCTGTGAGCAGAGGGAAATATCCGGTATTTCTACTGTGGCCTCCACTCCGGTGGAAGAACCACGTGGTCTCCACCCCACGTCCCCAGGTCTTCACCAGGACCCACCTTCAAGCAGCGGCTCATCAAAGAATGGATGAGAAGAGCAAGGAGAAAGCGGGTGGGAATCCAAGTGGGTTGGTGGAAACCATGCTCTGACCACCGTCTAAGTCCAAGCGTCCCCTTCGCGCCCTCTGTCCTAGCCCCTGCTCTTTGGTCTCTGATTTTTTTTTTCTTTTTCTTTTGGCTGCACTTGCAGCACGTGGATGTTCCCAGGGCTAGGGGTCAGATCAGAGCTACAGCTGCCGGTCTACACCACGGCCACAGCAACACCAGAGCCGAGCTGCATCTGGGACCTACACCACAGCTCACGGCAACGCCGGATCCTTGACCCACTGAGCGAGGCCAGGGATCGAGCCTGCGTCCTCATGGATGCTAGTTGGGTTCCTAACCCACTAAGCCACAACGGGAGCTCCCCGCCTGAGCGTTAACATCTCCCGGCGCCGCCGCTCCCTCTCCCAGTGCCGGGGACCGTCACAGGCTGTTCCACGTGCCCCTTTTCCCGGCAGAAACTCCCTCCCCTCCTCCGCCCAGCCCCGCTGACCATAGCCTAGAGCTCTCTGCAGTCAAAGCCACCACGTTAAGGCTCAGTGCCCCAGAGCAATGCTTCTCAAACCGGAGCGAGATTCAGGACTGCCCCCAGGAAGCAGGAGAGCGGGTTTCTGGACCCCTCGCCCCAGGCGGCGGATTCCATAGGCCTGAGGCAGCCCCTTGAGCTTATTATATTCCCAACAACTTCCCCGGGGACTAGGCTCGGAGAGTCACACGTAGGCTGCGAGGTCCACTGCCGGACTCACCTACGTAAGTAGGTTTTATCACTGCCCTGGCCCCGGAGACGCTCCTAGGCCCACCGTCCGGGGCAAGCACGGACCCAGAGCCTCTTCCACCTTCCCCGTCCCGGGCCCTTCCTCTCAGACCCACCGTTTTGCATTTTCACGACGCCCAGGGCCCAGGCCCATGGGAAACAAAACGGCAGCTCCGCCCCAGGAACTCCTTTCTGGTCCAGGCCCCCCTCGTCTTGGGGGCAGGGCCTGCCTTCCGGAGCCGACATACTGGGCTGCAGGTATCTGCGCCCCCGCCCCAGCTCAGCCTGGCCCCAGGCCTCACGCCACACAGTCCCCCACTGCATCAGAGCCAGGATGCCGTTTGCATCCTTGTCCTCAGCGGGACGTAGCAAAGCTCTGGACGGAGGTTCTCCACCACGAATGCACTGGTTAGACCCCCCCGTGGGAAGGGGCTGCTCTCAGAGGCGACACGTGAAGCAGGCGGGCACCGGGTCGGAGGTGCCATGGGGTCTCAGGCCTGTGACTAACCCTGCGAGCCCGGGCGAGGCCACCCTCCCTTTGCACAGCCTGCCTAGCGAATGCCACCACCTCCAGGATCCCCGTAAGGGTTCCCAGTCCAGGGATCCACGCGCCCTTCAGAGGACCTGCTACTGTTGTCACAGGGTGGAGATTCAGCGTTTGCTGAGTGAATACACGTTCCAAAGAACCAGCCATATCAGTCATCAGGTGCCACGACCAGATCCTGGCTCTGCCACTCGGCGACTCCAGTGGCTCCTCCAGGCCATGGCCTCCTCCTCCGCGAGGCCGGCCCATGTCTCTTCAGTTCCCACATGGTATGGCCGGTGGGGACCCTCGCAGCAGGTGGGAGGGTCAGGGCGTCCCTTTTCCTGGCTCCTGCCTACCCGCCTCCTCACACGGCCGAGCCCCCAGCGCTGGGCGCCGCGCCTCTGAGGCCGGTCTCTCTCCTCCCAGGTGCTGTCCCAGCTCCGGGCCACTTCCGACGGGTGGTGACAGCAAGGCTGCTGCTCAGGGACCTGCACCCGCACTGTGGTGCCCGACCCCCAGCCTCGTCTGCATGTCTGCCTGTGGGGAGTTGTGGCTCAGCAGAAACGAGCCCGACTAGTGTCTACAAGGATGCGGGTTCCATCCCTGGCCTCGCTCACCGGGTTAAGGGTCCGGCGTTGCCATGAGCTGTGGTGGAGGTCGTAGGTGGATCTGATCTGGTTGTGGCTGTGGCTGCGGTGTAGGCTGGCAGCTGTAGCTCTGATTTGACCCCTAGCCTGGGAACCGCCATATGCCACGAGTGTGGCTCTAAAAAGCAAAAAAAAAAAACAAAAAAACTGCCCCTATTTGAGTCTGCCATCTGCTTCCTGCCGGGACCGTGATGGACACGCAAGCCGCAATTCATCGCCAGGCTGGGGGGAGGCCCATGCTGAGGTGGGGTAAGAGGACCCAGCAGGAACACGTCTTGGTAACGATCTCCCTGTGAGCCTGTTTGTGGTGTTCAAAGCCTGTCTCTCTGCTGCATCAAGGACCCAGCAGGACGATACGGCACTCTGCCTACCTAGCCTTCAGATACTGTGGCCTTACCGCTGCCTCCCAAAGACAATACAAAGCAACGCGCGAAACCCCCTTGAGGGCTCCAACTGGACTTTCTAGAGAAAAGCAGGAGGAGGGACGAAAACCCAGCCTGGAGCTTTGCTGCAGTCACTCCTTCCCCATGTTTTTCAGAGAAAGAAAGACCTCGCTTGGCCAGGGTGGCAACTCTGTGTGTGTGTGTGTGTGTGTGTGTGTGTGTGAAATATTATTTAGCACAAATTATTTGCCACATAATAATGGCAAAGGTTTTGTTTACTTCAAACATGAATAGGGCTACAGAAAAGAGAACTGAGACCTTATTACAACAATTATCACACCCAGAATGACACGATGGAAAATGAAATTCCTAAACTCACTCAAGCGAAAATCTGAGACTTAGCCAGTCATCGCCCAGGATGCATTTGATTTTTCTGAAAGCTGAGTGTTCCAGAGAACCCGTTTTACTGCTGCAGGGCAGAGATTGCCGAGCTCTTCTTTTACAGAATTCAGAGCTGCTTACCAGACGGCACAATGCAGTCAGCGTCTCTTATCTTAATACACCTGTGTCCACAGGGTTGCTATTGGGAAAGCTCCAGTGCTGTTGACGCTGAGCCTTAAGTCTGAACTTGGATTTCAACTGTCACAAGACTGCTCACTTTTTTTTTTTTTTTTTTGGCCTTTTGTCATTTTAGGGCCGCACCTGCGGCATGTGGAGGTTCCCAGGCTAGGGGTCTAATCGGAGCTGTAGCCACCAGTCTACGCCACAGCCACAGCAACGCAGGATCTGAGCCGCATCTGTGACCTACACCACAGCTCACGGCAACACCGGATCCTTAACCCGCTGAGCAAGGCCAGGGATCGAACCCGCAACCTCATGGTTCCTAGTCGGATTCGTTAACCGCTGCGCCACGACGGGAACCCCAAGACTGCTCACTTTGGTACAACTGTGCCCGCATTAGTATCCTGAGAGTCAATCCGATTGGCGTATTTGAGTGTCCCGACGTCTCTAGCATCATTCATGGGTCACTAGGATTTAACAGTAAAACAGCTTAGAATTCGTACACGGCACATAGTAAACATGGAATCAAGGCTGGTCCTTATTGTTATTCTAAGCCGAGGAGTGCTTTTCTTTCTTTTGCCTGAAGAACTTAATACACTAGAATCTATGATTACTGACTTGTGGGGACGGCGGGAAAAACCAAGAAAGAGGCCCTATTGCTTCCCACTAGTTAATGGACTCTCTCCCCTGCGGTGACTATTTCCGACTATTTAACAAAGGACATGCCATACACGCGCACACACACACGTACGTATATGTACATACACACACAGACATTTTTGGCCATGCCCACGGCACGCAGAAGTTCCCAGGCCAGGGACTGACCCCTCCCCGCAGCAGTGACAACAATGGTCCCTACCCTCTAGGCCACCAGGGAACTCCACGTTCCATATATTTTGAACCACTTAGGGACGGAAACCCTAACTAATGTTTTATTACCTAGTAGCGAAGAACTCTCAGCAGTACGATGGTGTCAAGAGTGCGTTTCTAGGATTCGGGCTTGGGAAGGGAGCGAATGAGGAGGCATCTTTGCAGAATCGAACAGAGACGCTCGCACCTGCCACCTGCCGGCAGGGACAAAGAACTGTCCCCTAACTACCGCGAGGGAAACCAAGGGAAAGTTGTGTGCACGCGTGACGCCCCAGGGCTGACATTTCTGAAGCCGCGTGGCATGGGAGGCAGAAGAGTGGTCCCCCAAAGGTGTCCACGCCCTGATCCTCAGGGCTTGTGGATATGTTACCTTTCAGGGCAAGAGGGACCCTGCAGGAGTTCCCACTGTGGTGCAATGAGATTGGGAGCCTGGCTGCAGAGTCAGCATGCAGGTTTGACCCCCAGCCCTGCACAGCGGGTTAAAGGATCCACCGTTGTGGTGTAGGTCGAAACTGTGGCTAGGATCTGATTCCTGGCTCAGGAACTCCCTGTGCCACGGGGTGGCCAAACAAGAAAAGAGGGGGTGAAAAAAAAAACCCTTGGGATGGGGCATTGATCATGGTAGAATCTGTGATTGTCCGAGTGGCTCCAGTGCCATCGAAGGGGCTTGAGAAGAGTCAAAGGAGGAGCTACGAAGCGGGAAGCAGAGGTTTGGGGGTGACAGCAATAGCTGCGAGGCCACCAAGAGCCGGGGGATGTGGTGGCCTCTAGAAGCCGAAAGGACAAGGAAATGGATTCTCCCCTCAAGCCTCCAGAAGGAAGCAGTCCTGCCAACACCTTGATTTTGGCCCAGGGAGACCCGCGTCAGACCTCTGGCCTCCAGAACTGGAAGACAGTCATTCTGCGCTGTTTCAAGGCTCTAAGTGAGCGGGGATTTGTTACAGAAGCCGCAGGAAACTAATGCCCACGGCTTTGCCTCAAGCTCTGTAAAGGCTGGTTTTATCACTATTCATAGAGCATTAAGGATCAAACTTTCTAGCAAGTTTTGTTGGCACAACCCCCCCCGCTTTATTTTTGCTTTTTAGGGCCACATTTGCAGCTCATGGAAGTTCCCAGGCTAGGAGTCGAATCGGAGCTGCCCCTGACGACCTAAGCCACAGCCACAGCAACGCGGGATCCAAGCCTCAACTGCGACCTACAGCACGGCTCACGGCAGTGCCAGACCCTTGAGCGAGCAAGGCCAGGGATTGAACCTGAGTCTGCATGGATGCTAGTCAGGCTTGTTACCGCTGAGCCACAATGGGAACTTCCCACAATGCCCTTTTAATCATTTTTCCCCCTAAGCTATGTGTTCTGAGGGCTTGGGCGTTCCTATGTGGCACCCGCCTTTTTGAGGGGATCTGGCACAATGCGTACTTGCCTGGCTACCTTCTGCAGGTGCCGAGCCCTCAGACTCCATCTCGAAAGTGGGGGTGCTGCCTTACGGGGCTGCTGCAAGGAATAAGGGGGTCTGGAAGTGGTTTCCTAAACCGGGAGGAAGACAGGTTTCCTCGATCACGCCCTCGAGGCACCTGCCTCACAAAGCAGGTCACGTGAGACCCCAGAGAACGAACGCAATGGTCCTCCCAGCATACACTTAGTCTCGCTCTTTGTCATCCGAGCTGCCGTAGCTGGGTCCTGAACCCACCGCATCACAGCGGGAACTCCAGCTTAGCCCTCACTCTTAGCAGAGCAGTTTCCGGGTTAAGGTGAGAGCTGCTATCACAATATCAGCCCCGCGTCTTGTGGGCGGAGGGACTTGGGACTTTGGAATCAGCTCGGAGATGTTCTTCCCGGCCATGAGGTTCCGGCCAAAGTACTCAACCCCTGGGGCCATTCCCTCACCTGGGAATGCCAATGCCTTCTTTGCTGGTTGGTTGGTAGGATCAAATCCACGTTAATAAGATGAGGTTCGTATTTACTGCATCTCAGGAAGACATCTGGGTTGTGTGGACAGATTTAAAATATGGACGGGAGTTCCTATAGTGGCTCAGTGGTAATAAACCTGACTAGTGTCCATGATGATACAGGTTTGATCCTTGGCCTCGCTCAGTGGGTTAAGGACCTGGCGTTGCTGTGAGCTGTGGCGTAGGTCGCAGATGTGGCTCAGATCCCGCGTTGCTGTGGCTGTGGCGTAGGTCGGCAGCTGTAGCTCTGATTCGACCCTCCCCAGCCTGGGAAACTCCGTATGCCGCGGGTGTGATCCTAAAAAGACTAAATAAATAAATAAAATAGAACAGAATAAAATAAGATCTGGACAGGAATTTGCCACGGGGAGCCCTGGCGGGGTGAGAAGTGGCCCTTAAAGAAAAAGGTCATCTGTCCGCAGTTGCTGCACTGACCCAAACGGAAGGGCCTTACGACGTCACCTGGAGAAACTAGGTCAGGGGATGCGACAGTCGTGTGCAGAGAGGAGTCAGGCTTCCCAAATACAAGCCACGGTGGCCAGCACTGATTTTCAAGCAAGCTGCACTCAAACGGGCAGCAGCACAGGGCGTGGCTGAGCGGCTGCAGGGGTGAAGGAATATGGGGCAATCTTCTCCAGCACAGGGGTTCTGGAAGTGTGCTCCCTGGACCAGCAGCAGCAGCAGCCCCTGGGAGCTCACTGGAAATGCTCAGGATTCCATCCCAGACCCCTGGAATCAGAAGTTCCGAGGCAGGAGCCCGGCTGGCTGCTTGGTACCAAGCCCTCTCAGGGGAACCGTCTGGGAGCCGCTCGCTGCTCTGGAGCCGGGAGCCCACAGGAGGGCCGTGTGCGCGCTAAGCTCCCGTCCCAGGGATCGGCCCCGCCTGTGACTCATTTCCGGCCCCCGTTCTTCATTCTTGTTTTCTGAGCTCCGTTCTCCATTCACCAGACGATGGTGACAAGCAGATGCCCTGCCTCACCTTCCTGGCTCCCGTCCACCCACCCCACTGACCTGAGCGTCCCCGATGGAAGCTCTCAGGACTGCCCGCAAACCACGCTGGCTCTGCTACCCGCTGCAAGGCCAGGCCTCTGCTGGGGCTCCGACCTCCATTCTCCTGCACCCCAGCAGTCCAGCCAGGCCTCCTACTTCTCCCTCCCTCCAGGCTCCTTCCAGGCTCCCTGCAGCATTAGGGCACTTAGTGCCTCATCCCACCCCCACTCTTTAGCCCCTTAACAACCACTTCTGAAAAGCCTTACAGAGCCTCAAGTATCATATGATCCCCCCTCCCTTCTTTTTTTTTTTTTTTTAAGAAAATAAAGCACGTGCTACTTCAAAGAGAGCCTGGCAGAAGATGCACCAGGTGGAACTGTAGTGGAGCCGAGCCTTGGCGACAGGAAGCACCGAAGAAGAGGTGAGAGGGCCTGGCATTGCACAATTGCTTGGATTTTTTCCCCCCAAATCGATCGGCTTTGATCAGGAAGTGAAGGGCTTTTCTTTCCTCCAACGGGCTATTAAAACAGGAGCCAGGCCAGTTTCAGGGCAGGCTCTGCGCCTGTCGCACAAGACCTTTGCTTCCCCAGCGGCTTTTCGCGAGGCCGTTTCTTGCCTGACTTGCTTTTTTCTTCCTTCCCTGAATGTTTTGCCCCATAGCCCACCTCGGGGTCCCTGCTCGGCCACAGGGCACTTTGTGCTGTAGAAAACTATCATCTCTTGGGCGGATACCGCCCAGGAGGCATGGCATGCGGAGGACAGTGTCTTGGCCTCAGAAAGAAAAGGTGGCCCTGGGCGGCGCACAGCCGGGCATTCCAGCCCCAGGCCCTCCTGCCGGGCCTCCTGCCAGGCCCGGGGGCCTCCACACCCGCGGGCAGTGGCCCTGCCCGTCCCTCACGTGTTTTTACAGAAATAACATCTTTTCCACAACTAAAGAAAATCTATTTCCCCCCCAGAGAGAATCTGTTTTTCCTCTGAGAGATCAACACACAAGCACGTGGGACACCTTGACGGACAGGTTTCTGGAAGCCACTTGAATCAGCTCCTGGCTGTTCTGCTGGAACCACGGCTCAGTGCAGGCGAGAGAACAGGCCTCTGAGCACCAGGAACGTCAGCTAAACCCCAACAACACGGAGCTCCTTTGAAAATATGCAGAAACCAGCGCTAAGGGGGCAGCGCACGTTTTATTAAGCAGGTCGGCATGAAGCCACCACCGGGCCGGCTCAGTCTGGGGCCTGGCGACCTCGTATCCATGCAGGCGCGAGCCCGGTGGACCAGGCGTGGGGCTGGCTGTCCACCCCCTGAGGATTATGAGGCCACGGGGCACCTCATGACCTTGCTGTCACCATCAGCCCCTGCGGTTTCCGTGCCACCCTTCATTTGGGGACAGGGAGGCAGGGAGCTGGCTGCTCTGGCTAGTCCTCCTTCTCTGCGTGTGGGTGCAGGGAGCTGTCTTGTCACATCTTTAACCGTCCAAGCTGCCGGGCCTTGTCCTGTGTGTCCGACTGCCAGGCCTTGGTCTTTCTTGAAACCACCTTGGCTGGCGGGGGTGGGTGGGGGTCCCCCGCTCAGGGCTGGGGGGGGTTCCCCGCTCAGGGCTGAGGCAGGCAGCCTTGGTCAGCACCTTGCTTCCCGGTGCTGCCCTAACAATTCACCACGAACAAACAGAGCAGTCTAAAACCGTGGAAACCGACCGTCTCACAGTCCTGGAGGACGGACGTCCAAGGTCAAGGCGAGGGCAGAGCAGGTCCCTCCGAGGCTGTGAGAGGGGACCCGTTCCGGGCCTCTCTCTTGCCACAGGTGAGCTGCCGGCCGCCTTGGACACTCTCTGACTTGTGGACGTGTCGCCCGATCTCTGCCTTCGTCCTCACATGCTCCTCTCCCTGGGGTGTGTCCGGGTCCGGTTCTCCCTCCAGGCAGGCAGGGTTAGGGACCCAGCTCCTTCAGCATGCCCTCGTCTGAACCGATTCTGTCTACAGGGACCCTATTTCCGCAGAAGCTCACATTCTCAGGCACCAGGGGTTAGGCCTTCAGCATACGGATTCGGGGGCGATGCAACGAAACCCACAACAGTCAGAGCGTTTGGAGTGCC
This sequence comes from Catagonus wagneri, assembly GCA_004024745.2. Taxonomy (NCBI): domain Eukaryota; kingdom Metazoa; phylum Chordata; class Mammalia; order Artiodactyla; family Tayassuidae; genus Catagonus; species Catagonus wagneri. Next base: position 2,715,077 of record PVHT020000119.1, read on the forward strand.
CAGCCTACTGCTGCAGATGACAGATACGAGCCTCCCTTTCAAAAAGACGTCTGCGTGTGCCAGTCGAAAACCACAGGCTTAGGAGGCCTGTCATTACCGCCTCTCACGGTTTTATAAATCTCCTACCATTTTCAGCATCCTATAGTTTTCTGTCGCCACAGACACGGATCACTGACCCCCGTGCCCGTTCTCCCTCAGAAAGAAATCACCTCCAGGGTCCCCAGGAGCCAGCCTCCTCTAGACAAGCCCGGAGAATGTTTATGCCTCTTTTGCAAGGAAAGGGCAGCCGGCCAGTGGGTGCGACAGAGTTGGTATGGAGTGCGCTCTTGGGCCAAACAGAAAGATCCGGCGCCAGGCCGAGGTTCTGCCTCGGGTGTGGGCCATCAGTCGGGGGAGGAGGGTGCCCTGGTGCCCCGAAGGCAGTCCTTGCTTTCTAGGGACTTCCTTTACCCTCGCGCTCTTGTATCCTAGAACACACTTTACTCCGAGCTAAGAAGGAGGCGGACTTTATAGGCCACGACGGCTGAGAGTGGCTCAACCAACAGATTCTCAGGTTCTCAGGAAACAGGAGAAGAGATGAGGAGAGGAGGCGAGAGGAAGCGGCTGTTAGCTCCCCTGGACCACACTTCCCCATCACTGCAAGCTGCACGCACCTTACAGGCAGGAGAAAAGGGTATGTTAGCACCAGCCCTAATGCTGTATGTCGTCATAGGAGAAAACAAGCCAAAGGCACAGGTGTCACTAAATTAAAAAACAAAAACAAAATAAAACCAATTTCCTGATCATCCCCCCCACCCCCGCACGTGAAAGTTCCTGGGCCAGGAATTGAACCCACGCCACGGCAGTGAAGTGAGTCACGACAGTGACGCCACTGAATCCTTAACCTTCTGGGCCACCAGGGAACTCTCCAATCTCCTGGTCTTTTGGGAAATTTGTTTGGAGGCAATTAAGTTAGAGACCTGAAATTTTAGACATAAAGATTTTTTTTTTTTGCTCTTGGATGTTGAATCATAATTAGAAAGTCTGCTTTCTAATCACATTCTGTGTGAAGTTAGGCGGTAAAACTAGGCACAGAACACAAACTGTTTTCCTCTGTTGATATTTAGGTTGTACCTGCCTCACTCCTAGCATAAGAATACATGTGAATATCCATAAGAAACTTCCAGAGGTAGAATGCTGGTAAAATACTATGTGTATTTCAAATTTTGTCAGTTGTTACCTAAAAACTCTCCACAGAAGTGTTAGGTGATTCTATTTCTAGTCTTATAATTTTAGAATGAACACGCACAGAGACAGCTATAAAAAAAATAAATGAGTTCCCATCGTGGTACACTGGAAATGAATCTGACTAGGAACCATGAGGTTGCAGGTTGATCCCTGGCCTTGCTCAGTGGGTTAAGGATCTGGCATTGCCGTGAGCTGTGGTGTAGGTCGCAGACGAGACTTGGATCCTGCGTGGCTGTGGCTGTGGTGTAGGCTGGCAGCTGTAGCTCTGATTAGATCCCTAGCCTGGGAACCTCCATATACCATGAGTGTGGCCCTAAAAAAAAGAAAGAAAGAAAAGTTAAACATTATTCATAGTTAAAGATTGCCTGGAAACTATCTATAGATACATACACAGCAGTAACAGAGTCTGAACATTATTTTTAGAATTAGAGGTAAATGACCCACGGCTGAATCACCTAATGCCACACAGGGCTGGGGGGTGTTTACGTACCAGTTCTGTCATTAAGCAGATTAGGAACGATTAGAGCTCTGCCCAGAAAAATCTATCTGCCTTGCTAGCGGAAGACGAGTCACCAAATGTTGAGTCTAAACTGAGGATGCAGAACCCAATGGAGCCAACTACACACTAAGACTATTTCCTAACCAGAGTTATGTGGAACTGCTGTAACATTTCAGAGGGAATATTTTTGATTGCCATGTGCACTGGGTTAAGCAGAGGGGCCTCAAAACTCTTATCCTTCGTAGAATGTCAGAATGTGACCCGATTTGGAAGTGGGCTTGTTGCGGATACAATGAATGAAGATGAGCTCGGGGGCTTCTCAGCTCCAGGTGACGGGGTGTTGTGATAAGAAGACAGCGTGGAGGACAGACACACGCGGAAGGAAGATGGCGGCCGTGTGATGATGGAGGCTGAGACCGCAGTGCTGTGTCCACCTGCCAGCAACAGCAGAAGCTAAGAGAACTCCCTACAACAGACCCTCCCCGGGGCCTTCCTAATGACACCTGGATTTGGGATTTCCAGCCTCCAGCAATGTGAGAGGATACATTTCTAGTGTTTCAGAAGGACCCGTTCTGTGATACTCTTATTACAGCAGCCACAGGAAACATACATCATATGAGCTTCTGTGTTTTGACTAAATGAAAAAAAAAATTGTTCCTCCAAGGTACCTCCTGGTATGTCCTAATAGAGCTTACGGTAAAGCTCTGCAGATTTTAGGAGGTTTTTTTTTTTTTTTTTTTGCTTTTTAGGGCCAAGGCACATGACGTTCCCTGGCTAGGGGGTCTAATCAGAGCTGCAGCTGCCGGCCTATGCCACAGCCACAGCAATGCCAGATCCAGTCCACATCTGTGACCTACACTGCAGCTCACCGCAACGCCAGATCCTTAACCAACTGCGTGAGGCCAGGGAACGAATCACATCTTCATGGATACTAGTCTGGTTCTTAACCCACTGAACCACAGTGGGAACTCCTGTAGGATTTTTAAAGGCTGAGTTTGAGAACTTTTCACGGTCACCTTACACTGGAGCCTTTGTGAATTTCCTAGTCTTATGTCTGATCCTTGAACCAACGTTTCCTTAGGGGCACGCGCTCAGTCTCACGCATCTCCGCCTAACGCCTGGCGACCCTGCATCCTCTGTGCAGCGAGGGGCCCTGGCACAGTGCCAGTCTTGGAAGAATTAGCCCTTGGTCCTTCTTCAGGAGAGTGTGGTAGGTCCTATGCGTTCCCCTCGGCTGTGGCACGTCCTAGCTGCTGACATGGTCCTGTAACCCCACACTGCCTGCTGACGAAGCCGCCCTGGTCTGAATCTGGGCAGAGAGCAGAGGCCCAGCTGACAGCGCGGTTCACATCACTCCCCTGAGCTGACCCCGCTGTGCTGTTTCCTCGGTGATATATTTCCGACCTCTGAAACCAAGGGACAAAGTTACAAAACAAGCGCTTCCCTCGTTCTTTCTATGTTGCAATCCCATGTTATGAGTCAAGGGTTCGCCTTCAACTCCCGATAACACTGCCCTTATTCTTTCACCATCGCCGTGGGGCGACGTGAAATGTCTTCAGATTCTACCCATGTTTTGATTTCCGTACCAGCTCACCTGCGACGCCCTCCCACCTTCTCCCCTGCCAGCGGTGGATTCAAGGTGCAATTGTGTCCCTCACCCGGAGAAGTGGGACTAGGCCCTGGGGTTCCACCCCCACCCCCACCCCGTCACTTGCAGCTCAAACCTGGAGAACACACCGCTTCCTAGTCCACTGGCCTGGTAGCTCAACCAGCCACATGAATAATCCCTCAACTGCCCCTGTCCTTCAGTGACTCAAAGAGCAGAGGAAAAATTCTTCACCAAAAACCCAAGTCACCCAGAAATGGAATAATTCTACTCGGGACATTTGGTAGAGATGTGAGGGACCATGCAAAAATTTACCACGAAGCTGGCAAATCCTCCAACCTTTTTTTTTTTAGGACCACACCTTTGGCATATGGAGGTTCCCAGCCTAGGGGTCGAATCGGAGCTGCACCTGCCGGCCTACAGCACAGACCCAGCAGCTCAGGATTCGAGCCGTGTCTCTGTGACCCACACCACAGCTCACGGCAACGCCGGGTCTTAACCCACTGAGTGAGACCAGGATTGAACCCGCATCCTCATGGATGCTAGTTGGGTTCGTTACCGCTGAGCCGCGACAGGAACTCCCCAAATCCTCCAACTCTGACAAGACACGATTCGCTGCTGTCGCCACTGGTCTCATAATAACTTTCTTCGCCTCAATGTTAGTGTGAAAAATGCCCCTTACAGGCTTGGGCTCCTGCCCCCGAGGACAGGAGTTACCTCAAGGCAGGACGGTTTTCTGTCCTCATAGAGTTGAAAAGTACCTGCGTAAGTGAGTGATCTAGGCCAATGCCCTGCCAGCCTTAGCTGGACCACATCAATTCATCACTGCCTTTCCCAGGGCTGCTTCTGAAAGCTAATTTTCAAATTCTAGCTACTAACATGCCCCAAACTTAGTCACCGTGGATAAGCCAGGGGCCAGACTGCACCGGATCTCCCTGCCACAGTCTCACTTTGCGGGCCACCACGGCAGCTTCTGGACAGAGGCGAGGGTTAGGAAAAGAAAGTTGTCAGGGATCTCCCGTCGTGGCGCAGTGGAGACAAATCCGACTGCTGTCCATGAGGCCGCGGGTTCGATCCCTGGCCTCGCTCAGTGGGTTAAGGATCTGGCGTTGCCGTGAGCTGCGGTGTAGGTTCCAGATGCGGCTCGGATCCTGCACTGCTGTGACTATGGTGTAGGCCAGGAGCTACAGCTCCGATTCGACCCCTAGCCTGGGAACTTCCAAATGCCATGGGTGCAGCCCTAAAAAGCAAAGCAAAAAAAAAAAAAGACAAGAAAGTTGTCATTTAGAGTCAGTGGTTCTCAAAGCGTGGTCCTGGGACCCACAGCAGCAGCACCGGAGCACCTGCACAGGCTGGTCCTTGAGCCCCGCCCCGGACCCCCTGAAGCAGCAGCTCCGTGGCCGGGGCGCTGCAGCCCCTGAGAATAAGCCCTCGTTCAGGCGATCCCCACGCGTGCCCACGTCTGAAAAACGTCAGCCTAAAGGACCCAAAAACCACAAGGCCTCTCTTCCCGCTCTGTGCGAGGAAGGAAGTTCTCCCAGGTTCAGGTGCCCGAGGGCCCCTTGGTGTGGGGCCACTCAGCCTCCGACTGTCCACTCGCGGCCCCCGGCGGGGGTGCCGGCCTCCCTGGCACCTCAGCTCCGTTCAGAGGTTTACCTAAGAGCTTCTGAGAAGAGAACGCGAAAGACCTTCCGAGCGGCCGGGTCTGAGCGACCTTCAAGGCTGGTCCCTGCTTTTCCACTCGGGCGGGAAGTCCACTTGAAAAAGTCTTCAGCGCGGCACCCGAGGCCGGCAGGAAACGAGAGCCGGGGGACGGGACCATCGTGAAGCTCCTTCGCTACATGAGTGAACCTCTCCGGCCGGCCCGGGACCCTGGCAGAGGGAGGCAAGGTCGCGATTTCTAGAACCCAAGGCTGCCTCGGCTTCCATTTCCAGAGTCAAATACGTGGCCGATGACGGAGCAGGCTTGACGGTTTGGCAGGACCGAAAGGAGGGGAGGGGCAACAACCTGAGCCTCGATCTTTGCTAGGCTCTGGGCCAGGGAGCGGGCGGGAGTCGGAGGAGGGAGACCCAAAGCTTGAGATCTTCAGCAAAAGCATCCCCAGGCCTCCGGAGGCCTCGGAGGCGGCTGTCCAGTCACTGAGGTTCCCTGCCATTCGGAGACCTCGCTCCAGGGCAGGTGGGAGCCGGCCTCCCCTGCAGCCTGACCCTGACAAGCACACACATTCTTTAAAGCAAAGGTCAGCGGCCAGGGCGCGGCGCCAAAAGCGGCCCGCTGCCTGCTTTCGTGCGGCTCGCAAGCTGTGAATGGTGCCTACCTTTTTAAGGGAAAAAAAGTCTTTAAAGATGCTTCTGTGACAGATCATGTAAGTTCAAATTATATACATGTCACATTTCCGTGCCCATCAATGGAGTTTTATTGGAACACAGATTCGCCCACTTGTTCTCATGTTTTAAATTGCAAAGGCGGAGTTGAGTAGCTGCCCAAGCCAAAAACATCTACTATTCAGTCCTTTTGGGAAAGGTCTGCTGAGCCCTCATTAGCGGGAAGCGTTGGCGGGCATGATCCTAACCAGAGGCCGCAGCTGGGTTTATGAGTGGTCCCACCCCAAACAACTTTCTAATCCAGTTTACTCTTATGGATTCTTATCACTAAGGTTACTAAATCTGATACAAGCCTGGGTGGTACAGCTCTGACCGCCCACATTCCTATTCAATTCCATCCCCGTCCCCAGGGCGAGTCAAAGAGCCCACTGGCAAAATTCGTTTTGCTCCATGACCCGAGGGCGTCAGCTCAGGGCAAATACAGCTCTTTCCCGCCTGCTGGATTCACCAAGCTCTCCTCCCCAGTCAAGATGGGATTCGAAACAGTCTTGCATCATCCAAGGAACAAAGATCTGTTCTTAAGAAGAGAAGTTACTGCTACCTTTTTTATGAAAAAAATTTTTTTTCCTAATATTTTATTGCTAACTAAACCTAGATATTGAACATTTAGGACTTAGGTAAACATAACACTGGTGTCTGAATATAAACTTTTTTGTTGCTACTCACATACTATCTAAGTTTCAGTTGCCAAAAAAAAAAAAAGAAAGGAAAGAAGGAATAAAAAGGAAGGAAGGAAGAAAGGAAGCAGCAAACCTCTTAAGGGCCAATCTTTAAATCAGAAAGGTCACTGGGGACTATACTTCAAAAGCTTAACTCTGTTCTTTCACCGATAATCAGGCTGCCAATAGCTACTCTGACTGGAACCAGGTTAGCAACGTTCTAACTCCGCACATACACTACTCAGGTGTCTGAAAACCAGAGCAAATACTTCAGAGCATCTCCCAGAAAAGACACAGCATGGCACGCAAATGGTGCTGGAGGCAGGACCCAGAGCTGGAGCCCAGGAGCATGGTCAGCCTCTGCTAGAAGTCCGAGGTGTGAATAATCCAACACTGCCACCGCAGGTCCACGGTCACTGCGCTCCGGTACAGCGACAGCCAGGGGGCTGCTCACCAGCTCAGCGCCACCCCTGAGGTCGGTCCCAGCACCTGTATACAATGGCTGAGGAAGTCAAGGGCCACAGAGCTTAACTTACTGATGCGAGATCAGAAAGCTAGCGAGGGGCAGAACACGAATACAAGAGCAGACAGGCCAAAGCCAGACCCAGCCCTCCCCACCAAATGGCCACAGCGTGACAGCGTGGGCCCATGGATGGCACAAGCTCCGGGGTGGGGGTGGGGGGCAGTCCCTTGACTCCACTTCTTGGTTCTTAAGCGAGAAGAGGGCTGGGCTGATCTCCGGTCTCCCCCCAGCTCTGCTTCTGCGTTCATTCTAAGCTATTTATTCTAAATTGTTTTCTAGATATGTTCTGGTGACACTCGGTGACTATGAAGAATCAGTTCCTCTCCTCCCGTGCCTTCCTGAAGCTTGGGGACAGTGGCAGAGTGTTAAGAAGGGCCACAACGGGCCAGCCCCGGTTCCTCTTGGCCCAGGGCTCCCTCCGCAGCTTTGGTGTCACATGGTCGGCCAGAGGCTGGAGAAATGCCAGGACGGCCACTGAGCGTCCCCAAATGGATGGAGGCACTGTGGGCGCTGCCATCACCAGCACCACCCTGACCAGCTTCAAGCCCACAGGGTGGGAACAGAGACCGAGGCGTCCCAACAGGTGGGCAGGTCAAGGTTATTGCATTCACCTGAGTCTGCCTTCGAACTTAGGGGCGGGGCAGGGAGACCACCCTCCAGCAAACTTCCCCGGGTCCACGAGCGACGTCCCTCTCTTACCCCCGACCTCCGCCCAGCCCCGACAGCCACCACCGCCGCGAGGAGTCCCTGCCTGTCCCTGCCCAGCGCCTTGCGCCTCCCGCGACGCCAGCCCTCCCCGCTCCCCGCGCGGGTCCGCGAGCCGCCGGCGACCGCAGGGACCCACGTGGCAGCCCCCGCTCCTCTGCAGCGCCGGGACCGCACAGCCCCCGCGCCCGGCCCCGCGCGCCTACCCATGCTGGCGGTTCCGAGAGCTCCCTGCGACTGGCGAGCGAGGAGTTTTTGCTAAGGTGTTGCTTCCTGTGACTTGGTTTCCAGGCCCGGCCCAGCCACCTGTGCAGCTGGAGGTGTGCAGGCGGGGCGGCTGGGCTCCACCCTTGGAGGCGGCGAAACCGCAGACAGAGGTCAGCGCCCTGGAGCCCCGGCGGGGCATCTGGCCGGCACCTGAGTCCGATGTTCCGCCCCCGGCCCTCTGGGGACGCCAGACGCACAGCGCGAGGGACAGCGGGGAACCTGGGCCGGGGACTCCCCAGCGTGAGCGCTCATCTGAGCCCCGGAGAGGGCACGTGAAATGCAGGATCCCGGACCTCACCTGGAGCTGCTGACTCAGTAGGTCGGGGTGGGGCCCCAGACTTTGCATTTGTGACAAGTTCTAAGATGAAGTTGATGTTGCTACTCCAGGGACCGCCCCCCCCCCGCGCCCCCATTGGGAAAAGCACTTCGTCTGCACCGGGCATCAACCACGGGTGGAAGGTTGGTCAGTTTAATGTGCACACGTGCGCGGACGTGTAGCTTGACGTGGAGTGAACGTGGAAAGCATTTCTGGAGGATTCTGCATGTTCTTTCTTTAAGAATAACAAAACCCAAAATAACAATAACGCAGCAATGAACTCCAGATCATTTTTCTGTTTACCTCTAACTTGAGGAGGGGTTTTGTGCTCTGCCCACGCTGAAAGGAACATTAAAAAGGGAAATGAAGGCAAGTTTGTTATCTTTTAAGCATGATAAAATATACATAAAACTTAGCGTCTTAACCATTGTTAAGTGGCATTAAATCCACTCACGTTGTGGTGCAACCACCACCACCATCCAGCTCCAAAACTCGTTCATCTTCCTAAAACTGAAACTGTACCCACTAAACACCAACTCGCAGTCCCCTCCTCCAGCCCCTGGCAACCATCATCCTACTTTCTTTTTTTAAATTTTTTATATTCATTTTAAATTTTTATTAGAATTGATTTACAATATTCTGTCAATTTCTGCTGTACAGCAAAGTGACCCAGTCATATATAAATATATACTCTTTTTCTCATATTATATTCCATCATGTTCCATCACGTGATTGGATATAGTTCCCTTTGCTGTACAGCAGGACCTCACTGCTTATCCATTCTAAAGGTAATAGCTAGCATCTATTAACCCCAAACTCCCAGTCCATCCCACTCTCTTCCCCTCCCCCTTGGCAACTACTTTCTGTCTCTATGAATTTGGTATCAAGACATCTCATATAACTAATCATTACTTGTCCTTTTTTTTTGGATACCGCATTATTTTATTTGAAGGAATGGCACTTAAGTAGCATTGAATTGAAGGAAAGAACTTAAGTAGATGTTTTGGTATGCCAGAGAAAAGGCGAAGGCAACCCAAACACGCATAGACTGCTTTGGTGACCAAGGAAGTCACCCCCGTGGCTACGAGAAGCCAGCCTAAGGCTTAGCTCTCAATGTCACTGTTTCCAGGGTGTCCTTGTCAAAGAGATACTCCACCATGACAGAGTCGGGGGCCCCCCTCTTACACAAGTTGGTTATGTGGTCACCCAGTTCTTTGATGGATTTCACCTACTCATTCAGACAAAGCCTCTCAATGAAGTCACACAGATAGGGACTCCCCAGCGTAAGTGTGCATCTGAGCCCCCAAGAAGACACATGAAAGGCAGCGTCCCTGAGCTTACCTGGAGCTGCAGACTCAGTAGCCACACCATCATAGACAAAATGATGTGAAGCCGTAGGGCTCCAGATTGATCTGGCAGTTGATGTTGGCCTCCGAGTCCTGGTGGTAGTTCTGGCGCACCTGCCAGGGAGTCAAGGTCAGCATGGCGGGCGGCTGAGGAGAGGTGGCAGGTGTGGTCTGAGGGCACTGTGAAGAGGTGGCAAGGGCTGGTTCTGAGTGACTGCTGGGCAGGGGATGAACACTGTTGAAGCAGGAAACCACAGTGACTCTCCACAAAGACTGTCAGTATTTGCGCTTTTCTGTCTGGCTTCTTTCAGTTGCTTTAATGTCTTCCAGGTCCATCCATGTGAAAGCATGGGTCAGAACTTCCTTCCTATTCTGTACACGTCCCATTTTTCAAAAATGATTTTTATTTTTTCCGTTATAGTTGGTTTACAGTGTTCTGTTGATTTTCTACTGTACAGCAAAGTGACCCAGTCACACGTGCATTCTTTTCTCACATTATCCTCCATCAGGCTCCATCACAAGTGAGTAGATAGTTCCCAGTGCTACAAAGCAGAATCTCATTGTTTATCCACTCCACATGCAACAGTTTGCATCTATTAACCCCAGGCTCCCAGTCCATCCCACTCCTTCCCCCTCCCACTTTGGCAACTACAAGTCTGTTCTCCAAGTCCATGAGTTTCTTTTCCATGGTAAGATTCATTTGTGCTGTTACATGTCCCATTTTGCTTACCCATTCATGTCTCTCTCCCCACCATGCTGACTGGAGGACGGTGGTGTGTAGGAAGAAAACGAGACGGCGGCTGGACCAGCCCTTCTCATCCTGCCCGGGCACAGTGTCACGATGCAGCTTAATTGCTGCAACACAAGGTAGCAGTTGATGTGACCTAAAGGTATGGGGGCAGCAGGTAAAGAGACTGCATCAAGTAGAAAAATGTAGCACTGAAGGAAAGGAAACTCGTTCTCAAAGTGTTGGAAGTATGTTACCCCGCATACTCGTTACCCTGCATCAGATAAGCCACAGGCAGAAGGTGAAGCTTGTAATCATTTATTTTGACCGGAGTTTTCTCTCTGGGGTGTTGAGCTCATGAACTTGGAGTCCTAGGCCACTGTAAATGCACTTTGGCTTTAGGCCAGTGCTTCTCAAAGTGAGGTACCCAGACCAGCAGACGCAGCATCACCCGGGAACACGTGACGAAGGCAAATTCTCAGGTCCCATCCCAGATCTACTGAGCCAGGAGCTCGGAGGGTGAGGAGCAGCCAACTTTTCAGTAACTGTGAGGCAAAGGCTATCGCCCACATGATCGTTTATTCCTTTATTCAACTATTACGTTTTATCACCTCCACAGGCAGCTACTGTGCTGGTGACAGGCACTGGGCAAAAAGCAGCACACAGAGCACCTAGCAGCTGATCCTCTTCGTCTTCTAAGCATGCCAGGAAGGGGTAAGTTACTCAAGATGGAGAAGCATAAACGAACAACAAAACCCCCAAAAGGTGGGAGAGACCAGCCCTGCCAATCTGCTGTGTGTCAAACACTGAATGAGTAATTCCAGCCCTCCCGATGTCCCTGCACTGTAGACACAAACACCTGAGCAGGTCCATTGTTCGGCCGAGAAACAGGGCGATACAGTGACGGTCTTATCTGCGTCAGGCAGCCCTTCTTCCCCAGCACGGCATGGCAGGATCTCAAACCAGCTGTCTGTTTTCACAGCCCAGGCCATTAATGCTGGACATGTGGCTGCCGGGACCCATCATCCTGTGCAAGCACCTTGTTGGGTGATGTGGGAAATACATTTAGAAAATAAGATATGCTGCCTTTTAGAAAGTTTCTAAATGACTTTGGTCAATTATATTTATATCTGATCAACCTTTCTTAAAGCAAGAGAATGATGGACCCACAATTCACAGTGTGGGGCCTTGATTGTAAGGACATAGCCTGGAGAGCATGGGGAGGAGCTGGAGAGATGCAAGCTTTTGACCAGTACTAGTGCTGTGGAAGTTCTTAATGCCCCTGAACTGTGTAGACTTAAAAATGGCTCAGTGGTGTTGCAGTACATACATACAATGGAATATTACTCAGCCATAAAAAAGAGTAAAATCATGCCATCTGTAGCAACATGGATGCAACTAGAGAATATCATACTAAGTGAAGTAAATCAGACAGAGAAGACAGATATCTATGATATCACTTGTGTATAGAATCTAAAAATTGATACAAATGAACTCCTTTACAAAACAGATACAGGAGTTCCGGTCCTGGTGCAGCAGAAACGAATCCGACTCATATCCATGAGGATGTGGGTTCAATCCCTGGCCTCACTCAGCTGGTTAAGGATCCAGCATTGCTGTGGGCTGCAATGTAGGTTGCAGACGTGGCTCAGATCTGGCGTTGCTGTGGCTGTGGTGTAGGCTGGCAGCTGCAGCTCTGAATAGACCCCTAGTCTGGAAACTTCCATATGCCTCAGGTGAGGCCCTAAAAAGCAAAACAAAAACAAAAACAAAACAAAACAAAAAAACAGAAACACACTCACAGACATAGAAAACAAAGCTGCAATTCCCAAAGGGGAAAAGGGGAGTGTGATAAATTAGGAATGTGGGATTAGCATATATGCATTACTACACATAAAATAGACAATGACAACTACTGCATAGCACAGGGGACTATATTCAAAGTCTTATAAACCTATAATGAAGAAGAATCAGAAATATATATATATATACATATATATATATATGAAAACTCAATCATTTTGCTATATATCTGAAACGCTGTAAATCAACCACACTTCAGTTTTTCATAAACAGTCTACTCTCAGGAAGGACCCTGATAACTCACCCACACGATGGAATAAATGCCCGATAAACCTTAAAGTGTTACTTTTTCTTAGAATATCTGCATTTTACCGGAAAGAGCGGGGAGCCAGCTACTTACACAAAATAAACAAACTCTCTCATCGTGAAACTGAGAGAACGGAAGACGTGTTTACAGGTGAGAGCTTCTTCCCAGTCTGGGGTACTTGTGTCACACAGGCAGGCTGGCTGCCCCATGACTCTGGGTGGGGTGGCCGAGGCGCCCCTGACTCACAGCTTCTCCATGGTTTCTTTCCTCTTTCATCCTCACAACACGGCCTGGCTTACAAGCCACTGAGCTGAAATTGATCGGAAATTGGGATGAGGGCAGAGTTGCGGAGATGAGGATGCAGAGCCCAAACCTGGTGCTCCTGGGTGGACCAGCCAGGAGAGACAACAGGGGGACACTTATCTGGAGGGGCAGTGCTGACAGTCTGATCACTGTCCTCCCTCGGGGAAGGCGGGCACCGCTGTCTTACTGTCATACTCTGCTTCGGGTATGAAAAATTGTATCACTTTTGGGGAGGTGAGAAATAAATGCCATCAAATAATCCTTCACCTCCATATGTTGAGAAGCCAACTAACATCATGAAAAGACTATAGCTGTCATGCTCCTAGAAAGGTGACCTTCTTCAGGCGCAAAGGCACTGTGATACAAGTGACGTGTTCATGTGACAGTCATACAAGGAGCTGAAAACACCGTCCATCCAGATCAGCAGTAGATGCTGGAAGTTAAATGGACTATCACTGCTTCTGGAAGTGTTAGAAGAAATATATTTCAGAAAAACTTCTTCTGATTAATTAACACAAAATCCCTGGGGCATATGTCAAAGTAAAAAAGGAAGCAGAGATCCCTGTAATTTCTAGAGCGTGCTCTACACTACTTGTTAAAAAAAAAAATATTTAAAAAAAGAAAAACCTCATTAGTAGTTGCTTTCTGAAAGTATCCCAAATTGCCAGTCATAAAAATGGGTATGCCGTATGCATTATTCATTTCTGTGCAATATTACAACTTATCATCCAATGAAGAAATACAGACACAATGCCCCACTTATTCATGTCATGTTTCACTTATACAAACACCAAAATTTGTCAAAGTGCATGTATCTAATGGCTTGCTTTAGTCAGTTTCTACAAATTTAAAATAATACAGATGATGGAGTCCTGGGAATTTGCTGTGAATATATACTTCTGATGTCTGTTTACTCACATTACATTCTTCAACTTCATTTCCTAGAATTAATTAAGATACATCGTCTCTCCAAATGCCATGGGTGGCACAGATTTAGAAAACTCAGGTATTTCTGTGACACATCATTTAATTTGTCTTTCAGATTTTATGCCACTCAAATCTATATTAAATTATTGGCAAGCATAAAGAATAGACCTTTTTTTTTTTGGTCTTTTTAGGGGCGCACCTGTGGTTTATGGAAGTTCCCAGGCTAGGGCTCGGATTGGATCTATACTGCCCACCTACATCTCAGCCACAGGGACTTTGCAGGTGTGACTAAGAGGAGGAGACTGAAGACATGGGACAACTAAATGCAGTGTGAGAACAGAAGAGGGTAGTGGTGGAAAAACCAGTGAAATTCAAATAAGTCTGTACTTTCAACTCATAGATTGCGTTATTGTTAATTTTCTGGAATTGATCATTGTACTATGGTTATGTGAGATGCTGACATTAGGGGAAACTGAGGTAAGCGTATATGATAAATCCTTGTATTATTCTTGCAATTTTTCTAAGAATAAAATTACCTTAAAATAAAAAGACTTTAAAAAATAAGACACCTAAGTTGTGTGTATGTGTGTATATAGATGCATATATTTATTTTTATAATACATGATATACAAAAATGCATCATATATTTATATATTATATAATACATATTTAAATATTATATATGTATATATATTTTTTTCCCCTCCAGCACCTGTGGCATATGGAAGTTCCCAGGCCAGAAATAGAACCTGAGCTGTGGCTACAACCTCTACCGCAGCTGCAAAGCTGGATCCTTAACCCACTGTGCCAGGCTGGGGATCGAACTCATGCCTCAGAGACAATGTGAGCCACCGCAAAGATGATGCCAGATCCTTAACCTGTTCTGCCACAGTGGGAACTCCCTGAATTGCCTGTTTTTCATAGTGGCAATTAAAAAATTGTTCCTATCTCTACCTGTAATACAAATTTCAGTGACACAGGTGAAACATCTGGGTCTACATCCTATGTACCGAAATCACTGACGGATGCTGAGAGCTAAGTCTGCTGTCAATGATTTAAAAGAAGAGTTATCCCCTAGAGATGTCTTCTGAGGCTGTGATCTCGGTGTGGGCTTTACCATGTAGGAGAGGCGTGCGAGGCTGGAAGCAGGGTATTTCAATATATGAAACCAGCTCTACAGTCACAGTAAGTCAAGTACCGCAGAAGGTACTCAGCAATGCCTGTGTCCTACTTCTTTTGGTGACAGTAGTTTTAGTTTCAATTTTCCTATTCAAAATTAAAATTTACAAATAAAAGAAGCAAAACCAAACAGGACAGGACAGCTTATACTGAGAAGACAAAGTCTGTTGATCTCCAGGCCAGTCTCCAGACTTTTTTTTTAATTGTGGTAAAATAAAATTTACCATTGTAATCATTTTTAAGTGTAGCTCACCGTAGTGTCAACTCTACACAGCTTGCTGTGGGAAAGATCACCAGAAGCTTTTCATCTTGTAAAACTGCAACTCTTATGTGCAGTGAACAACTTTTTCCCGTCCCCCAGCCCCTGGGAATTGCCGTTTCTCTTCCTGTTTCAATGAGTTGACCACTTTAGACATCTTATATAAGTAGATTCAGAAAATATTTGTCTTTTTGTGACTGGCACATTTCACTCAGCTTGATATCATACGAGTTCATGTATGTGGAAGCAAATGACAGGATCTCCTTTTTATTTTTTATTTTATTTTTTTTAAGGGTGCACCTGTGGCATATGGAGGTTCCCAGGCTAGGGGTCTAATCGGAGCTGGCCTACACCACAGCCAGAGCAACGTGGGATCCGAGCCGCATCTGCAACCTACACCACAGCTCACGGCAACGCCGGATCCTTAACCCACTGAGCAAGGCCAGGGATCGAACCCGCAACCTCATGGTTCTTAGTCGGATTCGTTTCTGCTGCACCATGTCGGGAACTCCAGGATCTCCTTTTTTTTTTGTCTTTTTTTTCCTTTATGTAGAGCCGCACTGGTGGCATATGGAGGTTCCCAGGCTAGGAGTCTAACAGGAGCTGTAGCCGCCGGCCTTCGCCACAGCCACAGCAACGCGGGATCCGAGCCGCGTCTGCGACCTACACCACAGCTCACGGCAACGCCGGATCCTTAACCCACCGAGCAAGGCCAGGGATCGAACCCGCAACCTCATGGTTCCTAGTCGGATTCGTTTCTGCTGCACCATGTCGGGAACTCCAGGATCTCCTTTTTAAAGGCTGAATAATATTCCATTTTGTGGATATACACGCTTGTTTATCCATCACCCGTCAATGGACATTTTGGTTGCTCCCACCTCTTGGCTGTTGTGAACAACCCTGCAGTGAGCAGGGCGGTTCAAGCAACTCCTTGAGCACTGTTTTCAGTTCTTTTAGAAATATACCAGAAGTGGGTTTGTTGAGTCATATGGTAATTCCATTTTTAACGTCTCGAGGAACCTCCATACTCTTTGCCATAGCACCCACAACTTTTTCAAGTAACAGCTTTCTAGGATAGCACTTACATTCCATACAGTTCTGAAGCGTGTTTGTCAGTGATTTTCAGTTTATTCAGAGCTGTGCAGCTAATACCACAATAGATCTTAGAACACGGTCGTCATTCCTGAAAGAAAAACCAATGTGTAGGAGGAGAGGATCCTGATTTCTCTCAGCTTCCCCTGAGCCCTAGGCAACCACCAGTCGACTCTCTGTCTCTATGAATTTGCCTTTTCTGCACATTCCGTATAAATAGAATCATACTACGTGTGGTCCTCTGTGACTGCTTCTTAGACGGGGATC
This sequence comes from Catagonus wagneri, assembly GCA_004024745.2. NCBI lineage: Eukaryota > Metazoa > Chordata > Mammalia > Artiodactyla > Tayassuidae > Catagonus > Catagonus wagneri. The sequence goes on from PVHT020000119.1 coordinate 2,731,474, forward strand.
GTTTTTAGTCATTTACTTTTAATTCTTTTGGAAATTAACCTGCACAATTCTAAATAATATGATTTTACATCTATTTCATGTTTTCTTAACTCTATCCATAGACTCCTAAGTATAAAAAATAAGAATTAACTCACTTTTAACATTCTTCTTATGACACTTTCCTCTTTCTCTTTTCAATTTTAGATGGCTTAAAAAAAAAAAAAAGGTGTCCCACCGTGGCTCAGTGGAAACGAATCTGCTAGCATCCATGAGGACGAAGGTTCAATCCCTGGCCTCGATCAATGGGTTAAGGATCTGGTGTTGCTGTGAGCTGTGGTGTAGGTCACAGATGTGGCTTGGATCTGGTGTTGCTCTGGCTGTGGTGTAGGCTGGCAGCTGTGGCTCCAATTTGGCCCCTAGCCTGGGAACCTCCATATGCCACCCTTGAAGCTCTAAAACGGAAAAAAGAAAAGAAAAGAAAAGAAAAGCAAAGAAAGAAAGAAAAATAAATAAATATAAATATCCCTTATAAAGTGTGAGAACTTCATAGGTTATTATTATTATCATTTTGTCTCATTAGGCACCTGTGGCATAAAGAAGTTCCCAGGCTTGGGGTCCAATTGGAGCTGCAGCGGCCAGCCTGCACCACAGCCACAGCCATAGCAACGCCAGATCCAAGCCTTGTCTGCGACCTACACTACAGCTCATGACAATGCTGGATCCTTAACCCACTGAGCAAAGCCAGAGATCGAACCTACGTCCTCATGGATGACAGTCAGATTCATTCCCTTCTGAACCACGACGGGAATGCCCCCAAAACGTTTTTAATTTCTAAGAGCTCTTTCTTGATTTATTTAAAGATGGGATGTCTTCTGGGATCTCTCTGAGGATACAAACTGAAACAGAATAAAATCCTCTTTTTGCCCCTAAATCATCTCCGCTCTCCTCTGGGGTGGTATTCATTCATCCGGGGCCCTTCCCTTTGAAGGCGTTGGGTTTCCTCCCGTGTTCGGTGAGCCCCTGTTTATTTGGCCCTTCAAAGAACGAAGCAACGTGTAGACTCTTCTAGGCAGCTGGCACGGGCTCCCTGCGGTTGGGCAGGTGTGGAAGGAACAGTGGCGCCCTGGAGCTCACCCCAGCGCAGCGAGCCGACCGCAAACATCTCCTCCCAAGTCCACCTTCAGACTGCACGTGGGTGGCTTGATATCAACCGCGGCAGGGGTGTTTATTCCAAGGAAATTGGCAAACGCTACTCATCACAGCTCTTTTTTCCCAGAGAGCCGACTGTTAATATTTGCCAACACATCGTGGGTAAGGAGGGTGCCAGTCTTACTTTAGGGTTTGTGGGTGGAGGTTTCATTTGCATTTTCCTCAGGTCTAATAACATCGAGCACTTTTTCATGCACTTAAGAGCCACTTGTATTATTATCACGGTGGGGGAAAGGTCTATTCAAACCTTTTGCTCATTTTTAAATTGAGTGCTGGTCACCTCATTATTGAATTGTGAGAGTCCTTTATATATTCTGAAATAAATCCCTTATTAGAAACATGGTTTGGGAGTTCCCGTCGTGGCGCAGTGGTTAACGAATCCGACTAGGAACCATGAGGTTGCGGGTTCGATCCCTGCCCTTGCTTAGTGGGTTAACGATCCGGCGTTGCCGTGAGCTGTGGTGTAGGTTGCAGACGCGGCTCGGATCCTGCGTTGCTGTGGCTGCGGCGCAGGCCAGTGGCTACAGCTCTGATTAGACCCCTAGC
>PVHT020000119.1:2734207-2802090 GCA_004024745.2 Catagonus wagneri
CGATCCCTGCCCTTGCTTAGTGGGTTAACGATCCGGCGTTGCCGTGAGCTGTGGTGTAGGTTGCAGACGCGGCTCGGATCCTGCGTTGCTGTGGCTGCGGCGCAGGCCAGTGGCTACAGCTCTGATTAGACCCCTAGCCTGGGAACCTCCACATGCCGCAGGTGTGGCCATAAAATGACAAAAGGCAAAAAAAAAAAAAAAAAAAGAAACATGGTTTGCGTATATTTCCCCCAAGTCCATTGCTTGTCTTTTAACTCTCTTAACGGTGTCTTTTGAAATGGCAAAGTTTTAAATTTTGATGAAGCCAATTTATCAGGTTTTTTTTTTTTTTACAGATCATACTTTTGTGGTCATAGCCATTCTTATCTTTTTCCTTTACCAAGATCACAAAAACTTGCTTGTTAAACATGCTATTACGTCCCTTCTATAGGTTTCGTATAGTTCTTACCTTAAGGTCAATGATCCATTTTGAGTTAATTTTGGTGTATGGTATGAGGTAAGGGTCCAAGTTTATGTTTTGCATATGGATATCCAGTTGTCTCAAACCAGCTGTTGAGAAGATTGCAATTTTCCCCAATGAATTGCCATGGAGCCTTTGTCAAAAATCAATTGATCATAACTATAAGGGGTGATTTCTGGACTTTCTCTTCTATTGTGTTGATCTCTATTTCTGTTCATAAGCTGACGCCATACTCCTTTGATTACTGCAGGTTTACAGTAAGTTTTGAAATCTGGAAGTATAAGCCCTCCAATTTAGTTCTTCATTTTCAAGATTGTTTTGGCCAAAGACTCTTTGTATTTACACATAAATTTTAGGTCTGCTAAAAGGTGGGGGGAGGGCAGACAGGGAGGAGGAAACTGGCAATCATATCATTCTGGACATCAATAATGTAATTTTTATCTTCAGACCATCTGTTCTTCTGCTTCCTTTAAGTTTTGTGTTTCAAATGATAAAAAAATCTGTTATTCATATTAAATTCTACAAGCATCTTTTTTTTTTTTTGCCTTATCTAGGGCCGCACCCGCGGCATATGGAGGTTCCCAGGCTAGGGGTCTAACAGGAGCTGTAGCTGCCGGCCTTTCGTCACAGCCACAGGAACGCGGGATCCGAGCCGCATCTGCGACCTACACCACAGCTCACGGCAACGCCAGATCCTTAACCCATTGAGCAAGGCCAGGGATCGAACCTGCAACCTCATAGTTCCTAGTCGGATTCGTTAACCAGTGAGCCACGATGGGAACTCCTAAATTCTACAAGTATCTTTATAGCCCCACTACACTCTCCACTGTTGTCTAATAGCTGCTCAGAGTATACAGTGTTAATTTATTTCTTGAAAAAAAAAAAAGAAAAAGAAAAAACCCAGTGAACAGCATGACTGTAACAAGGGTATAAAACACTCCCAATGGCAGAGGAATCACCTTCCTTAGGGGGCAAATTTGTGCACAAGGCAGGGAGAAAACTGCATGCACAGAAACGCACAGAAGAAAGCCAGTTTAGCAGAAGCAAGGTTGGAAAGGAGTAATGTGATAGCGTGATTTTGTTTCAAGGTTCACAATACACGTTTCTTTCAATGATTACATAAGTCTCATGGTTTCAAAATTAATTATGAAGTACGTTTATAAAAATGTGTTCTTTATAAAAAACAGTGTCCTTCCAAAACACCCATGTGCTTTAATTTACGATGGGAAGCTTTGCTTTATGACGACGAGCCATCAAGGGCAGCCTAGTACAACTCCTAGAACCTGGATTTGAGTCTCATGTTCTGCTACACACGGTCCATGGGCTGTGAGGGCAGGAGGGGAGGTGACAAGACTATTGCTAATTTGGATTTTTTAATTTCCTTCAGGCCTGCAAATAATTTCCTTTAACTCTTCTGTATGTGACGAGCTGCTATTACAAGTCCTAATTTTACATTGTAATGTCCCATGACATTGCCATCTTAATTTTCTACCTTAAGAGCGAGGTTTGTTTTGATGGGGATTTTGTGTGTATGTGTGTGTTTAATGTCTTTTTTTGAAGGAATGAGTTAATTACCCCACCTTGGTGGCTTTAAACTACAGAAAATTATTCCCTCACAGATCTGGAGGCCAGAAATCTGAAATCAAAGTACCCTCAGGCCTGTGCTCCTGGGGCTTGGCGGGGGGGGGGGGACTTCCTTTCTCTTCTGACGCTGGTGGCTGCGGGGTTCCACGGCCTGGGAGCGCGTCACTGCAACCTCTGCCTCTGTCTTTACAGCGCCTTCTCCCCTGCTGTGTGTCCGCACGTCTCCCTCTGCCTCCCTTTCTGGGGAACATGTGAGCACTTAGCGCTTCTCCTGGTAAAACAGGCCCACCTTAACACACATCCGCAAAGACCCTGTTTCCACGTAATAAACACCTGCCAGCTGCAGGGAGCAGGACCCATCTTTGGGGAGGCTGTCAGTCACCATCTCACCTACTACTGTGTCTTTTTACTTCTGCTGGTCAGCCTCCAAGACCCTCACCCTCCTGGACAAGGTCAGTGGTGGAACCTACAGCAACTGAGACGAAGTGAAACTCGACCGGGGTTGCTCCATCGGGCACGTGGACAGGGTCAGCGGGTAGGAAAAAAATCACCTTAGGTGCACGGCTGCATGACCATGGGATTGAGCTGAACCGATGTGAACTAGGGACTGGTATTTCTTTGAAGTTGGAGATGTGACTGAAATTTCCAAATCTCCAAATATTTATAGTGTAAATGTATTGGTAATCGGAACACTTGTTTGTCAAATGTTCAGGTTGATGTATTTGAATTTGTGTGTGTGTGTGTGTGTGTGTGTGTGTGTGTTTACGTGGGCATGTTTCATTCACCTATACATAATTTGTGGATTTGGACCTGGCCCAAAATGGACACGCAGGGCCCCTTGTCCAAAAAGCAGGACAAAAGTGCCCTTCAAGATACGGAAACATGTAACTTCTCCTTTCCTCTACGGTTTCCCTCTGAATGTGTCATACTATTTGCTATTTAATGTCATTTTAAGTCAAGAAACAAATTTAAATTATTAGCATGAATTTTACTGTTCATCTTTATACCACGTGATGCCAGTTCGAAATGCAACTCTGCATTTAAGATGCAGAAATTACATAATTTGCTTTTCCTATCTCACACATGCATATATATTTTGTTCTCACCAGAAGACAGGAAACACTGCATGAAACAAACTCAGTTGTTTCTATTTCACTTCTTTTTTTTTTTTTTGGTCTTTTGTCATTTTAGGGCTGCACCCGTGGCATGTGGAGGTTCCCAGGCTAGGGGTCTAACAGGAGCTGTAGCCGTCGGCCGACTCCACAGCCACAGCAATGCGGGATCTAAGCCACGTCTGCGACCTACACCACAGCTCACGGCAACGCCAGATCCTTAACCCACTGAGCGAGGCCAGGGATCGAACCCACAACCTCAAGTTTCCTAGTCGGATTCGTTTCCGCTGCGCCACGACGGAAACTCCATCTATTTCACTACTTGCTACACTCACACCCTTCCAACGCTCCCCACCTTTGGTAAAGAGGCCTGGAAGAGAAAGGAACTTGAGCTGTGCTGTCTTCCCTTTTCCTTCTGGGTCATGGCTTTCAGGGTAAGTCACTGGCTAACTCGGGGTTGACACAGGTGGAGAAAGGACAGGACGGAGTTGCTCAGTGTGTTTCTCTCAGAACACCGCTGCCTTCTTCCCGCGCTGGGAGTGAGTTCTGGTTGGAATAGAAATTTGGCCTCTGGGGCTGCCAGCGCCTGCTGTCCTCGGTCACAGACACAACTCGTTACTTGGGTAGCTAGTACTGTTACCCGCCTGGGTCTCTGACACGTCACGGGTCCACGGGAATTCTGTGCTCACGGGCCATCGTCAATAGAGCGGGGGCCTGTGGACCTATCCACGGTGGCGAGGAAAGCGGCCGCGTGCTGGTGGCGGTACCCCCTGCTCCTGTGCCTGCTCCAGCGCCCGTCCCCTCGGACCTCACGCACACAGCACGAAGGCACAGACACGATGACTCAGGATCCCAAGCCAGCAACAGCAGGGCACTGAACAAAGTACAGGGGCCTTTCGGAGCTTGTGGCCCCGAGTGACTGCCCAGTCTGCAAGCCTGCAGAGCCAGCCCTGGTTTTATTGGCTTTTCAGTTTGGTTTAAGGTCTTTACACGCTCCCAGTCCCAACTTCTCCTAACATCACCATTGGGAACACACTGGAAATCTCCCAAGCTCTGCGGTCAGACAGACCTGATCTGGAATCTCAGTGGTGGTGCTTTTTTTGTATCTAAGTGGGCAGTAAATGTAACCTTTTCCAGCCACAAATGAAAGGACTCGGATAATGATACTTACTTAACTCATGGTGGAGGTGTGGGGATTAAAGGCATCACATAAGAAAAGGTCTGTTCCTAGGAGGCCCACAAAGGAAGGCAGGGCTCAAAAAGGGGGCACCCGTTATTATAAAGAGAGAGAATGATTTGCTCAGGAGACCTACGATCTGCTCCCTCGAGAAGCACAGCGGGACAAACAGCACAGGAAACCTAGGACAGACTGAGCTCAGCCCAGCCGCGGCCGTGTGGGCTTGGCCAGTCACCTTCACTTTTCACGCGTGGGCTCCCCGTCTGTAAAAGCATCGTAATGTATCCTAGCTCATCCAGTTACAGAGACTTGAAATCAAGACGGTGTTTATGAAAGCGCTCCGTAAAACACCAGCAAAAGCTAGTCCCCACACTAGCAGACTGTCCCATTCGTTGAGCTGCAATGGTGAGGGTTAAAAGAAGTTGAAATTAAGAGAGAAATTGAGCCCATCCTTTTACTTTTAATCTTTCTGAATCATGTTGTTTTACTTTTTTTTTTTTTTTTTTAATTTATCAGGGCTGCACCTGAGGCATATGGAGGTTCCCAGGCTAGGGGTCGAATTGGAGCTGTAGCTGACGGCCTACAACACAGCCACAGCAACAAGGGGTCCAAACCGTGTCTGCAACCTACACCACAGCACATGGCAATGCCAGATCCCCAACCCACTAAGTGAGGCCAGGGATCGAACCCACGTCCTCATGGATGCTAGTCAGATTTATTTCCACTGAGCCACGTCAGGAACTCCTGAATCACGTTGTTTAAGTCCCTTACAAAGAGCATGGAATTGAGATTTGCTTTGTGAGCCAACTGAAAACCATTTTTTTTTTTGACAGACAAGTTCAGCTCATTTACAGATGTTTAATTTTAGTTCATTCATATTATTTCATAATCTCCTGTTATGTTTTAATGGTTTCAAAAAAGTTCTCACGTGGTTATTTTCTTTGCCCTTTAAAACGACTTTTTAGAGATACAGTTTACAATAACATAAAACTCATCCACTCGAATAGTATGTGATTTGGTTGATAAGTTTTAGTTCTTTGTATTTCGGGAGGTCTTAGTTTTTATTGATATTTAGGGAGGAAGATTTATATTTCTGTATAGGTGTTTAGTTTATAATTATAATCTCATATGTAATACCCTTAGTCATCTATTTCTTTATATATTATCTATTGTTCCTGACTATGTGAAATAACATTAAAATGGTTCTTTCCCTATTTTATCCCCTTCTTTTTTCTTCACCATCCAATTTAATGGAATTCTCTTACTTAGTGTTTATATGTATACACTTACATTTCTATTACTTGGTTTGTCACCTTTAAGGGACATTTGGACTAGTATAGATGAGAAATCAACAAACTTACTCTACCTTCCACCTCTCCACCCTCCCCCATTTTTTTTTTAATGGTCGCACCCACGCATATGTAAATTCCTGGGCCAGAGACTGAATCTGAGATGTAGTTGCCTCCTACACTGCAGCTGCATTAACGCCGGATTCTTTAACCCCCTGCACCAGGCCAGGGATTGAACCTGCACCTCTGCAGTGATCCAAGTCGCTGCAGTGAGATTCTTTTTCTTTGGGGAGGAGGGGGCTGCACCCGAGGTATATGGAGGTTCCCAGGCTAGGGGTCGAATTGTAGCTGCAGCTGCCAGCCTACACCACAGCCACAGCAATGCAGGATCCGAGTAGTGTCTGTGAACTACACTGCAGCTCACGGCAACACTGGATCCTTAACCCACTGAGCGAGGCCAGGGATCGAACTCACATCCTCATGGAGACTAGTCGGGTTCTTAACCTGCTGAGCCACAACAGGAAATCTCCCAATGAATTTATCAACTAGTGCCCTTTCTAGCTTCTCAAGGCAAAAAAAATTTACATTCTTCTCTGCAATTTTTTTTCTCACTTTTGCTTTTGTCTCAATCTTATTTTTAAATATATTCAGTGCTCAACATTGGTCCTTTTGCCTAATCCCTCACATCTCTTTTGGTGAATTTGCATTCATAGTTCCTGGAGGATCCATGGGAACAGCAGTTCCTAAAAATTACCCTACTTAGCAAGACAAACTGTGTCACTTCCGTGGGGACGGTATGAAGCCATCAGGCACACTTGCTCTTTCAACTCGACTGTCTGTGACTAGACAAGAAAAACAGGTGTATTAACCCAATGTGTTACCGATGTCTGAAAACAAGCTTTTCTGGGACAAACGTATTCTCTTACTTTGGGGATTCTATACTGAACATCCTACAGACAAACTACAACTCGAAGAAGAGGTCTCACTTATTTTTTATTTTATTGAGCCGCTAAGCCTTGAAGGAAAAGTTGTCTCTATATGGAACTTTCCTTATCTATAAAAAAAACCCGAAGACCAAGTAATGCTCACTTCTCAGCATCCAGGAAGCTGTCCTAAGAGCCTAGTGCATCCCTGTCAGTGGGAACACAGTGGATCTGCAGAGATTAGATGTGCATTAACCCTCCTGACCCCAGTCCGTTTGCAAAGTAATGTTTGCTTTCCACAGTAAATGCATTGGGACATCCTGTTTTTAATCATATAAACTGTTTCTCTAAAGCTAGTGACCCAGAAGCGCTAACTTCCTTCCAGAAGATAAGAAAGTTACTCCCGTGTTAACAAAACCAGGTGGACCTTTTTCTATTTTATACAGCTCTCCACACCCCCCCCCCGAATATAAAACTAACATATTTTCATAATAAAAATTTTTGGAAAATTCTGAGAAGTTTATAGAAAAAAAATCTAGAGATTGCTAATGTTAATGTTAATATTTTGTTGCTTTTCTTTTTTTTCTTCCCCCCCCTTTTTTTTTTTTTTGCTTTATAAGGCTGCCCTTGCGACATATGCAGGTTCCCAGGTGAGGGGTCTAATTGGAGCTGTAGCCGCCAGCCTAAGCCACAGCCACAGCAACTCCTGATCCGAGCTGTGTCTGCGACCTAAGCCACAGCTCACGGCAACAGGGCCCTTAACCCACTGAGCGAGGCCAGGGATGGAACCCGCAACCTCATGGTTCCTAGTCGGATTTGTTTCCACTGCACCACAAGAGGAACTCCTGATTGTATTTCTTTGCAGACTTTTGTTCACACATAAATTAATAAACTTAGGAACACTGGGTCATATCATGCACGTTGTTTTATAACCTTTTCACTCAACCTACGTCATGGACACTTTTCACTAAGTGTCACTAAGTCAACCTAAAGTAATTTTTTTAATGACTGTAAGTATTTCCTTTTTATTTAGGTCTTTAGGTTGGTTTTTTGTTTGGGACTATTTTAATAATACTGCAATAAACAGTCTAGTACAGAAATATTTGCATCTCTCCAATGCTTTATCTTGTGTAAATTCCTAGGAATAGGAATTTCTTGATCAAAGGGCACAGAAAAAAATTTAAGCCCCCTTTATATACGTTGCTAAGTGGCCTCCCAGAAATACTCTTCCCAGAAGTATTGAACCAAATGCCCTGGATGTGAAAAAAAAAATCTCACCAACATAAGGAGAATACTTAATGTCACCACCATTTAAGAGAATCTGTCTCCAAGACCGCCGTGGGCGCCTATGATGGTACTGGCCCATGCGGCACATTATAGACAAATGGCCAAGCCCGCAACGCATAGCAGACACCCACTTGCTGCGAGGAGAGTCCCTCTGCAGCCAGGCTCTGCTGCCCTCTGCCTGCTTCTTCTTCATCGCTTCTCATCTTCTGACACCTAGTCTTGCACCAACCCGCTGCCTCCACTTCCATCCAAGATGCAGCCCATACAATAATTTATAATAATCTGTGCAAAATGCACAGCTGGGACTGTGCATGCCCTCAGACTGGCTGTCATGCTGGTAACTTCAGGACAGTTGGTAACGAGGTGTGTGTGCTGGAGTGATGGGTGAGTCAGGCTGTGGAAGGGAGGCCACGGCGGGGGCGGGGGGCACCCTCAGCCCCAGGAGGATGTTTTTAAATCAGAGCAAGAAAGGCAGACAGACCACACATTTGGCTGGACGGAGAGCCCAGAAGCAAGGCCTGGTTACTCAGTCTATCTAACCCTCAGTTTCCTCTCTCTGTAAACAGAGAAACTGATCCGTCTGGGCTGTTGCAAAGGGCTGCACAGGTACTGTTTTTAACCATCAGTACTCATTGAGTGACTCTGGAATATCCAAAACCCAAGCAATGCCAGATCCTTAAGCCACTGAGGCGAGGGATCGAACTCATATCCTCATGGATACTAATTGGGTTCTTAACTCACTGTGTCACCACGGAAACTCCATGGGCCAGTATTTTCTTAATATCAAAGCTAGATAAAGATATTACAAGAAAGGTCAAAGTTCCTTATGAATACAGACACACCTTCCCAACAAATACTAATGAGTTGAATTTAGCAGCAAATTAAAAAGGATTATGCACAAGACTAAGTGGGATTTACCCTAAGAATGCAAGAGTTAACATACAAAAATCATGGTAACACACTGTGCTAACAGAATAAAGGACAAAACCACGTCATTTCAGAAAATGCATTCAACACCACCAAACACATTTGCATGTTAAAAATACTCAATTAAGTTAGGAATAGAAAGGACTTCATCAACCTGATAAAGGCCACCTTTCTCCTAAGATCAGAAACAAGCCAAGGATGTCTGCTCCAGTCACTTCTATTCAGCACTGTACCCAGCAATGCCAAGATTAGGTATGTCCCAAGAGAGCTGAAAACACAAAAACTTACAAAAGTTCATAGCAGCTCTATTCACAATAGCCAAAAAGGGTAAATAAAATGTGGTCTATCCATATGGTGGAATATTACTCAGCAATTAAAAAGAATGAAGTATCGACATGTGCTGCAACATTGATGAGCCCTGAAAACATTGTGCAAAGTAAATGACACCAGATAAGACCATATGTATCCACTTATCTAAATGTCCTGAACAGACAAATCCACAGAGATAGAACGTAAGTCAACAGCTGCCAGGAGCAGGGAGGAGGGGCGGGGAGTGACCGTTAATAGGTGCAGGGTTTCTTTTTGGAGTGACGGAAAGTCTCTGGTGTTATATAATGGTGACAGGTGCACAGGAATACACTAAAAACTGCTGAATGGTATGTTTTAAAGGGTGAATTTTATGATATTTGAATTTCATCTCAATTTTTAAAGTCTGTGAGTTAAAAAACTGTACTGGAAGTTCTAACCAGATCATAAACATACACCTTGAGAGACTGTTCACCCAGGTGAGAGCATCCATATAACCATCGCCTACAGGAACAGCACGAACATTCTGGGAGTCCCAGAAGCAACCCTGGTACCGGTCATTAGCTCACCTAAAAGTAATCACTCTCCTGCCTGCTAGCGCTGAAGGTGAATTTTAAATTTCAGATAAGTGAAATGGTGTGGAATGTACCCTCTATGTCTGACTTCCTTCATCCAACATGACGTTTATCAGAGTCATATGCATTGTTGTATAGCTGTAGCATGTTCACTTCTCCTTGCCGAGTGAATTCCATTGTGTAAATACACCAAGTTCATTCTGTTCAATTTGTTCATTCATCTGTTGACGGGCATTTTGGTTATTTCTTCCTTTAGGCTGTTAGCACTGTGAACATTTTTGTATATGCCTTTTGCTACATGTTTGTAAAGCACTTCTTTTGCGTGTATTCTGCCAGATGCTGGCTCATAAGGTATACGTGTGGTCATTTTTAATATACATTCCAGACAGTTTTTCTAGGTGACTGTACAAGTTATACTCCCAAGAGCGAAATATGAGCGTTCCAAGTCTTTGTCCAAAGGCAAGAATACTGAAACTATGCGTCCATCCACATGTTGGGAAGGGCAGGACCGCTGCCACATACTTGATTTGCATGAGCCTAAAGCAATAGTTTTTCTTTACTTTTCTTTTTTGTTTTTTGGTCTTTCTGTCTTTTTTTTTGGGGGGGGGGGCTTGCACCTGCAGCATATGTAGGTTCCCAGGCTAGGGGTCCAATTAGAGCTGCAGCTGCCAGCCTATGCCAGAGCCACAACAACGCAGGATCTGAGTGTCATCTGCAACCTACACCACAGCTCACAGCAACGTTGGATCCTTAACCCACTGAGTGAGGCCAGGGATCGAACCTGTGTCCTTGTGGTTCCTAGCTGGATTTGTTTACCACTGAGCCACGACGGGAACTCCAAAAAAATTTTTTTATTATATTTTATTTACAGTGCTCTGTCAATTTCTGCTGTACAGCAAAGTGACCCAGCCATATATACATATATACATATACATACATTCTTTTTCTCATATTCCATCCTGTTCTATCACAGGAGACTGGACATGGTTCCCTGTGCCGTGCAGCAGGACCTCATCACTTATCCAGTCTAAACATAGTAGTTTGCATCTACTAACCCCCAACGCCCAGTCCATCCCCCTCCCTCCCCCTCGGCAACCACAAATCTGTTCCCCATGTCCATGGTTTGTTTCTGTTGAGATGGCCATTCTTCAGGGACCTTACAGAGAAGTCCGATCTCTGTTTCAGGACCACTTATGTCTTCCTTCAGCTATTGTTTCATTCATCTATTGAAAACGGAGTTTCCTTTTCCACCAGCAATGAAAATGCCAAGTGTGTGTGTTTTCCTGCGGGCAGATGACGAGGTCTTTAATTACACTCATTTTTGTTTCAGCCCTGCTCTTGCCTCTGTTTTATGTTCCTGGCTTGGTTTCCTTCTTTCTACCCACCTTCCACTTTCCACCCGAAATTATGTCTGGAACAATGTGAAATACACTAAAATTACTTAAACATGTTAAAGTCTTAATAAGAAAAGGCTTGTCTTTTCCTGCCTTATTATCCACTGAGCAGCCCGCGAGCTACTGTTTGCTTTGGCCCAGGGCACACCAGCCAGGGAGACCTGGGATCTGGGTCCTGACTCTGCCAGCAAATCACTGTACATTTTGAGCCTCCTCCGGCCGCTGTGTGGTTCACAGGAAGTAGAGTGAAGAACAACAAGATAAGCACAAAGCACCGGGGCAGGTGCTTTATCAGCACAGGGACAGGCGTGACCACGGTGACAGCGCTTCCCGAGACGGAACGCCAGCCCTCGCGTTCCTGCTTATGAATGTTCCTGGGAGGGCAGCCGAGAGCTGGCAGGCTGCTCAGGGTCAGGTTGAAACTCTCACTGTGAGCTCTTGGCCAGTCACAGAGATGATCATTCTGGAAGGGATGTGTTGCTATGGTGCACAGGGAGAAAGTGCACGCTTTGGGATGATGGCTTTCAGGTAGAAGAACATTCTGAAGCAATTCTCAGGCCTGAGAGGGTTCCGGAGGGAGGTGACCAGCTTCGCTAGCTCAGTGCTTCCCCGACCCTCTGCTGTGAGGGCCGCCCTTGGGGAGCTTTGTTCTCCAGGACGGCTGAGGCCTCACTGTCCTGTGAAGGAGCCAGACTCCTCTCTCTCCCAACCCCCCCCACAACCCCAGTTCCCTTCATCCAACATGCGGAGTGTTTACCCGCCTCCAGGCACCATGCCTGGCACCAGGGGAGAGTGAGCGAGAAGGAGAGACCCGGTCTCTGCTCTTGTGAAGTTCACTTTCCAGGCGGGTTAGACGGAAACTCGGGAAATAACTGGGACTGGGTGGGTGGCGGGTCTCAAGGCTACACCCTCTGTAACCGACCAGCAGATGCTCCGACCAGGGGCCCTGATGGGGCTTCAAAACACCAGAACACGCTACCCAAAGGTTTGCGAGAGCTTCTTGAGATTAAAGATCGAAACGATGGCGGTACCTGTCTTCATACAGCGTACGGTGCACACAGAGAATCCCGCTAGGCTAAATCATTCCTTAAACAAATGTCTTGAAGATATTTTAGGAGGGGCTGCTGCTTGGGCAAGGCTTCTGCCAAGCGCCACTCTTCAGTAGGCAACTTGACCTTGCAACAGCACCCCCTGGCTTTGGCGGCGACATTCGGAGACGTGTGTGGGGGGGTTTCTTAGAGCAGTGATTTCCAGACCTCACTGGACAGTTAGGTCTTGCTGAAATGTAGACTCTGGTTCAGAGGTGTGGGGTGGGTCCCTCTGTTTCACAAGCTCCCTGCGCTCATCTGTTTGAGGCTGCTGTTCTGCACACCTCACCTTGTGCAGCACGGAGTTGGGTCAAGGCCTCGGCCACGGCACTGCTGACGCTGGGCAGGGAGACCCTGCGTTCCGGGGGCTGCCCCGCCAAGGCTGGGACCCTCTTCAGCGCCCCTGCCTCTACCGACTGTGACAACTGGAAAAATGTCTCCTGGGACCCAATCGTTTCCAGCTGAGAACCACTAGACAAATGACTGTCAAAGACCAACCCAAGTCCAAGTTTCTATGAGCAAAAGCCCATAAGAAAACACACATGCCATTAAAGCCGAGAAAAGAGGACCCAGAGCTGGTCTCTAAACGTCCTTTCAAAAGTATAAGGTCCAGGATCCACCTTCCTTGACAACAGCCTCGTGCAGCAGCCCAGCGGCCACAGGAAAGCCCGGGTGCAGCACCACACGCACCATTAAAGAGACCCTGGTGTGTGGCACAGGGGGTGGGGACAGGTGTGAGCCTGCCTGAGGGGACAAGCACTGTCCACCCCAGCTCAGCAATGGAGCTCTTCCCCCGAAGCAGGAGGGCAATAAATTGAAATCAGCAGAACGCTGATTTTTCTTTACAAGGGGACTTTGCCCCCATTATCCGAGGGACTAGGCGGTGTGTGAGGGCTTCAGATGGGGCTGGATGGGCAGCCGGTAACTAAGTGCTCATGGGCTCTAGGACAAACAGGAGGGGCAGAGGCCCGGCGTTCATTCAGGAACCAGCATCTCAGTTCCATGGGGAGATGAAAGGAAGACTGAAAAGCCACAGAGAGAGAGCAAAATGTGCCCACGTGGGCCGGATACTGGAACACTCTTTGAGGAAAACATAGGCAGAACACTCTTCGACATAAATTGCAGCAATATCTTTTTTGATCCACCTCCTTGAGTACGGAAAGTAAAAACAAAAATCAACAAATGGGACCTAATTAAACTTAAAAGTTTTTGCACGGCAAAGGAAACCATAAACACTACAAAAAAGACAAGCCACAGCATGGGAGCAAATCTTTGCAAGTGAAGCAATCGACAAGGGATTCACCTCCAAAATACACAAGCACCACCACATGTAGCTTTATACCAAGAACACAAAGGACCAGTCAGAAAGTGGGCAGAAGATCTAAATAGACACTTCTCCAGAGAAGACAGACAAATGGCCCAAAAGCACTTGAAAAAATGCTCAACATCACCAGTTATTAGAGAAATGCAAATCAAAACTCCAGTGCGGTATCACCTCACACCAGTCAGAATGGCTGTCATCAAAAAGTCTACAAACAATAAATGCTGGAGAGGGTGGGGAGTAAAGGGAAAATTCAAAAAGATCCATGCACCCCAGTGTTCACTGCAGCACTATGCACAAGAGCCGAGACGTGGGAACAAACTAAATGTTCATCAACAGATGAAGGGATTAAGAAGATGTGGCACGTATGTACAATGGAGTGTCAGCCATGAAAAAAGAATGCAACAATGCTATTTGCAGCAACATGGATGGACCTAGAAATTATCATACTAAGTAAGTCAGATAAAGAAAGACAAATTAAGTATTCCACAGATACTAATATGTGGGATCTAATAAAAATGATACAAAAGAACTTATTCACAAAATGGAAAAAGACACAAAGATTTCGAAACCAAACTAATGGATACCAAAGGGGAAACGTTGAGGGGAATCAGGAATTAGGGGCTGGGATTAATATTTACACACCACTATACATAAAATAAATATGTAACAAGGCCCTACTGTACAGCACAGGGAAATCTATTCAGTATCCCATAACAACCTGTATGGGGAAAGAATCTGAAAAGGAATGGCTATATGTATCTGCAGAACTGATTTACTTTGCTGTACACCTGAAACTAACGCAACACTGTAAGTTAACTATATTCCAATAAAATTAAAAAAAATGTGCCTTTGTGGATGCCAGTTTATTTAAAATGTCCTATTAGCTTTTATTGCTCTGAAAGAAAAATGATATGATATTTCAACAGTTGGAGAAACTACTGTGCAACGTGAGTAACAAAAACATCTTTGGATGGAAGGTTACCTGTACGAGCATGAAAGAGAGATCTCCCGAGGGAGGGGAGGGCAGGCTGCCAGGCATCCAAGAGAGTGGATGAGGGCTGGGTGTGTGTGCTATATTGAAGAAATGGACGGATCATCCAAAACAATTAAAACTGGTTTTCTTTAAGGACTAGTAAAGAACAGACAGCCAAACACAAAAGCTAGTCTTCTTTAAATGGACTTTTTGTTCTTATATATCTGACCTGGGAATGATGAGAATTAAAAAAAATAATAATAGTAGTTTCAAAGTCACAGCATAATGGGAGATCTCCCCCGTGGCGCAATGGGATTGGCGCCTCTGCAGCACCAGGACACAGGTTCAATCCCCACCCCAGCACAGTGGATCTGGTGTTGGCACAGCTGTGGTGTCGGCTGCAATTCTGACTCAGATCTGATCCCTAGCCTGGCAACTCCATGTGCTGTGGGGCGGCCAAAAATGAAAATAAGTAAATAAATAAATAAATAATTTAAAATCTTAAAAGAAAAATGAAGTCACAGCATAACGGAGGGGAAAGTACAGGGAGTTCTCACATACGCCCCCACCACACACAAGCCCCCCACCCAGTCAGAACCTCCCACCCCAGAGTGAGACCTTGAACCAACACTGACATGCCCTTATCACCCCAAATCCATAGCCGACATTAGGGTTCACTCTGGGCGTCGCGCATTCTATGGGTTTTGACAAATGCAGGATGACACACCTCCACATTATAGAATCATAAAGTATTTTCACTGTCCTAAAAATCCTCAGTGCTCCCCCTGGCCATCCTTCCTCTGCCTTAACCCCCGGAAAACCCAGATCTTTTTATTATCGTCACAGTTTTGCCTTTTCCAGAATATCGACAAGTTACCCAGGAAGTTGTGACACACACACACTGTGTGATTTGTTGGATCCTCTGTGATCAGCTGGAATCACACAGTGTGTACCCTTTTCAGGTTGGTTTCTTTCACTTATCAATACGCATTGACGTTTCTTCCACGTCTTTTTGTGCTAGGTGAGTCTTTTACCAAGTCATCAGCAAGATAAAATTTGAAAAGATCTTTACCAATCGAAAACCAAACAGGAGTTCCCGCTGTGGTGCAATGGGCTCGGTGGCATCTCTGCAGCACCAAGCCTGGCACAGTGGGTTAAAGGATCTGGCGTTGCCACAGCTGCGGCATAGTTGTAACTGTGGCTCAGATCTGATCCCTGGCCTGGGAACTCTATATCCCTCAGGACAGCCAAAAAACAAAACCCAAAAAAACAAAATAATACTGATGAACTTAACTAGTCTAAGTGACTTTAAAGGACAGTAATTTGTACCTCCATAGTAGCAAAAACCCTAAGGACCAAAATAACTGTAAAAAATTGTTTTAAACACTAACTTGTCTAATAAGACTCTCATTGAGTCTTATTTTTGGAGATAGCCTTGGTATTGTTATTCTGAGGGTGTCAAGTATGGAACGTGGAATACAGCAAACAGGTGATTGGTGATAATCAAACTCTACTCTGAACGTCCAAGTGTCCTAAAAGCCAGGCGCGCTGGTGTGGGGGAAAGGGGATAAAAATGGAAGACAGAAGAGGCTAGCAGGCATCAGCAGTCTTGGAGTTGAGTTGGAAGCAGCATTCCGAGCTCATTGGGAAGGAAGTGTTTTAGAGACTGTGCTTCCCAGCTCTTCTGCTGTAAAGACCCCAAACCACTGACCCCCAACCCAGAGCCATGAGCATCGCTAGTGTCCTGACTGTGGTTTGCAAGTTTCTAAACAAAACCCCCCAGGGATCCCGAGAGGCTGGGCTGATTCCATATTCGGGCAGGAAACAGACGAATCTGGAACATCTCATGATACCAAATAGCAAGGAAGGGAAGCCAAGACTTTGAAGGTCAAGACAGCCGGACTCAGTACAGCCTGAGCAGGCTCCCACTGGCCAAGATGTGACAATCCGAACATCATCACTAAGAATGATGTTTAAATCCGTCCTGCCATAAAAATGGCACTGGAAAGAAAAAAGTGAATTGGTGACAGAGCTAAGTCATTGCTTTGAAAACTGGTAATTAAAGGAAAAGAGTGAAGTATTCAGCCTGCTTCTTCTATATGAACTGTGCCTCGGGCCAAGCACATGGTAGATGAGGGGACAGATTCCAGTTAGCCAGTGAAGACAGACCGTCACTATTTTGCAACCTCTAATCAACAAATGGAATCGAGTATTATAACCTTCTCTGCCTTGGGAGCGGAAGAAGCACTATCTACGAGGTATTTGTGCAAACCAAAAAATTCCAAATCTACAGCTGATCAAGTCTCTAGACCCAAATATTCACGGACAGGCAATACCAAGGATGGAATGTGTTAGTGGACGCTCCAGTGGGCAACTGCAAAACAAATGGCTTTCTTCAACACCGTAAACTTCAGGGAATTAAAAGCTGGATTAAGAAGGGTCCAGAGAAACATCTGCTTGTCAATATATGAATAATGATAAAAAAGATAATTTTTTAAAAGTATGATTTTGCATAGTATCATTAATCCACCACTATAGTGTCATACAGAAGTTTTCTTGCCCTAAAAATACCCTGTGCTTCATCTGCTCAAACCTTGTGTTCTGCAACTTTGGGCAACCATGTTTATTGCCTGGATCATTTTGTCTTTTCTAGAATGCCATATAAATCAGATTTCATAGTATGTAACCTTTTCACTGTGGTTGTTTTCACTTAGCAGTCTACACTGTTTGCACCTTGAGAGCTCATTTCTTCTTATTGCTGACAGTCCATTGTATGGATGTACCACAGTTTCCAATGTGTTTACCCATTCTCTTTGAGGGCCATCTTGGTTGCTTCTAGTTTGGGACAATAATGAATGAAGCTGCTATAAACATTCACCAGAAACAGGTATGACATGGGAGTTCCCTTAATGGCTCAGTGCTTAACTAATCTGACTAGGATCCAAGAGGATGTAGGTTTGATCCTTGGCCTCCCTCAGTGGGTTAAGGATGCCTTGTTGCCACGAGCTGTCATGTAGGTTGCAGACTTGGCTTGGATCCTGCCTTGCTGTGGCTGTGGTGTAGGTCGGCAGCTACCGCTCTGATTCGACCCCTAGCCTGGGAATCTCCATATACCGAGGGTGTGGCCCTAAAAAGCAAAAAAAAAAAAAAAAAAAAAAAAGAGAAAGAAAGAAAGAAAAAAAAAGGTACAACATTAAAGAGACACCTGGCAGTAGCGCTGACTGGGTGGGTATTCGATGAAATTAAGGAACAATTGCTCATGGTAAGGCACCATAATGGTATCTTTATCTTTCAAAGCTAGTTTCTCAACTCTCTGAGGATGCAATGAGAATGTCTGGAATGTGCTTCTAAACGGCACAGGAGGGGGAGGTGGACAGGTAAGAACAGGTGAAATAGGATTGCCGGTGACTTGATCATTTCTGAAGTTGGGGGATGGGTTCCTGGAAGTCACTGTACTCTTTTGTCTCTGTTGTACATGTTTGAAATTCTCCATCGTAAAAAAGCAAAAAGAAGAAGCAGATCAGAGTCAAGAGCATATGAAAACCACAGGCTCCAGGGGAAGCCACGTCTCTGCCTTTCGGTTGAATTTATTTTCAGGCTCTCTCACAGTGGCCCAGCTGCCTGACATGTCACCTCCAACCTAAAGGAACATTTTGATGGCTCTGCTCTGGCAGCAGGATGGTTTTGAGCACGGGCTCTGGGGGTAACTGCACAGCTTTAGACAGCAGCTCTGCCATGTCCCAGCAATGCGAGGGACCCAGCCCCGTCTGGCACTACCTTCCTCTCCGATCCCTTGTCTGTGAAGTGGCGCCAAAGGAGTAGCACTTTAGGGACTGGGGGCAGATTAAGTTCATACTGGGAAAGTGCTAGAACAGCAGCTGCTGCATCTTGAGCACCAAACACTGTTGGCTTCTCATCTTTATTTGTTCTTTCACTTTTTCTTTAGCTCCAGCTCGGCACTAGGAGCTCTGAATGAACAAATGCTAAGTAAGAAGCACAGGGCGATGTGTGGGTGCTACTCTTGCTTCAGGGGTGTGCATGGTGGGGGCGCTGTGCCCAGAGGAGGCCACAGCCCACCAGCACCCACTTTACAGCACTCTGGGCCATCGGAGGGCTGCGCTGGGGCCAGAGCTCCCCAGGCCAGTGTCATTTCATCTGCAAAGACGCAGAACCCTCCAGGTCAGGGTGGGCTGAAGCAACAGGGAAGAGCTTGCTGGGCCTCAAGGGGACAAAGAGGCAGTCCCTGGGTTCCCAGGATGTTTTTGAAGCTGCGCCCTCAGGGTTGGGACACAAAGGGACATTTCCTAAGAGCCTACGCCAGGCTCTGTTTGCACATCAACGCCTCCTTGCAACAACCTTATGACGCTGGCAAGGCCAGGCAGCATGAGTCACCTGCCCAAAGCCAAGTCGCTGGGTGAGGGCTGAGCTGGTATTCGAATAGGACAACCTGTGTGATGCCAAAGCCCCTTGGAAAGCTGCTGGATTTTACCAGCTCCTCCCCAGTCCGGGAAAGTGAAAACAACACGGTTTATAAAGCCCCATTTCATTACAGGTACCTCTTTCTCACTTGGCGGGGCCATCAGATCGGCTGAAAAAGGCTTCTGGTGATAAGAACTTGGACTTGGCACATGTTGAGTTTGGATATGAACCCATTTCCAAGGAGACTTGTTAAGGAGACAGGCAGACAGAGTCTGGAGCTCAGGGGGGTCTGCACTGGAGGCCAGTGAGGAGGTCCTGGTATCGTGCATAGCGCAGGTCGGTCAAGATCACCGGGGGTCGGGGAAAGCCGCAAAGGCGGGGGCGGGGGCGGGGCTCGGAAAAGCGGTGGAGCAGCAGGAGCATCTGGGAAGCGGGGCCCACGGGCTCTGGCCACGTGAAAGGCACGGGAGGACTTGACAGGAACTGCATTGGGGAAGCGCTGGGAACCGTGCCTCGGACCTCATCAGCCTCACCACCTGGGCGGCCGAGCAAGGCTATCAAGGGCATCTCCGTGGAGCTCGGCGCAAGGCGTCGCTTTCTGCCAGAGGAAGTGAACCCGAGGTCACGGCCGGAGCTGAGGTCCCCTTCCGGGAGGCGGGCCAACATTCCTGGTGCCTCTGTCCCTGGCTCCTGCCCTAGGGCCAAGTCTGCTGGGTGGGTACGGCCTTGGCGACGCCGCGGAGATGACTGGGGGTGGGGGGCGCACTCCCCCTCCCCCCACCAGGCCGAGGTCTCCGAGGCCCAGGCATGGGGCCCGGGGAGGGCACTGCCACGTGGGCAAAACAGGAGGAACGGGTGCCACGACCCCCCCTCCAAGAGAAAGCAAAGGAAGGTGACCCTCAAAAGAGAGCATGGACCCCTGAGTCCATGGAAACGGGGTCTACACAGCAGCAGAGCAGGTAGGTCCCCTGGCCCCTCCCACTACATCGATCCTGGGACGTGCCTCCCTGGGGGCCGCAGAGCCGCTCAGCACCTCCTTCCTCCCCTCACCGCTAAAATGACTCCCTTCGCCTCTAACAAGCCTTCCGCCCTGGGGCAGTTAGCATGGCCTGTAAGACGGAGCCACGGGGAGACACAGTTCTCGGGGAGCAGGTCCATGAGACCGAGCTTGGAAATAAACTTTTTTTTTTTTTGGCTATACTCTTGGCATGTGGAAGTTCCCGGGGCCAGGGATCGGACCCAAGCCACCCCAGTGATAACACCGGTCCTTAACTGCTCGGCCACCAGGGGACTCCTCGGAAGGAGATTATTTATTTATTTATTTATTATTTTAAAGGGCCGCACCCTCGGCGTCCGGGAGTATCCTCATGGATACTAGTTGGGTTCTTTGCTACTGAGCCACAACGGAACTCGTAATGTACTCTTAAAAGTAAACCATCATAGAATACTAAAAATGATCATTTTATTTCAGTGTGCAGATTCCAAACGTGAAGAACAGAATATACCTGGGTTTTAAGCTCAAATTTCCTATACTTTTAGCCATTTTAGGCTTTCTACACTTGCTAAGTTTAGAATAATTTAGCCCCATAATCTCTTCCCAGTCACAGTTTCACGTTCAGGGCAAATCCAATAAACTTTTGGATTTATTTCTTGTCTCGCTACAAAAACAGCATCTGGAACTTTTTTCTAATTGGAAAAGCAATACCTGGTCCTAGTAGAAAATGTATAAAATGCTGGGGAAAATATAAAAGAGGATTAAAGTATCCATAGTCCCCTCTGCCCCGTCCCTTCCAGATAATTGCCATCAACATTTCCCCTGACTTCATTCCAGGATTTTCTCTATAGTTTGAATCTCCCCAGTGCTTCTTTCCCCCAACCCCCTTTTTCTCTTTTTAGGGCCGCATCTGGGTCATATGGAGGTTCCTAGGCTAGGGGTCAAATCGGAGCTGTAGCCGCCAGCCTACGCTACAGCTCACGGCAAAACTGGATCCCTAGCCCACTGAGCGAGTCCAGGGATTGAACCTACGTCCTCAGAGATCCTGGTCAATTCCGTTACTGCGGAGCCACGACCAGGAACTCCCTGCTTATCTATATTTTTGAAACCATTGTTCCTTAAGGAGGGTTTAGTTTTCATTTGAAAGAGCTCTGTTTTGTTTTTGTTTGTTTGTTTGGCTTCTTAGGGCCGACCTCGTGGCATATGGAGATTCCCAGGCTAGAAGTCAAATCATAGCTGGAGCCGCCGGCCTAAACCACAGCCACAGCAACGCAGGAACCTTAACCCACTGAGCAAGGCCAGGTACTGAACCTGCGTCCTCATGGATACTAGTCAGATTTGTAACCAATGGGCCATGAGCTCTTCTTTAAAGGAAAGTTGAGCAGCCTGTCCTGGGGCCATGGTCACCTGGTCCCACCTTGGGAGGCGCAAGGCAGCCCACGTGATGAGGCGTGGCTGTCTCTTTGTGGACACCCCGTTCTTCCAATTTCTGCTCCCAAAATGAGCTGTTTTGCAAACTGCAGAGCCCCCAGTCTGGTGAGAAACCTAGATCCAAGCCGCCATCACTTTTTTTGCCCCAAATCCCCATCTTCTCAGTGAAAATTTACTGGGAAACCTAGGGGGCTTTGCAAAGGACTTCCTCATAACCATTTTTAAAAAGCTTGTTGCACCTGAGTTTTCTTGCCCTTTCTTAATTCGCTGTTTGAAATTCCATCAATGGGAGAATCACACAAATTAACATACGTCATTTAAAAATCTCCTTCCTTGTATTTCCCATTGTGGATCAGCAGTAATGAACCTGATTAGTATCCATGAGGATTCGGATTAGATCCCTGGCCTCACTCAGTGAGTTAAGGATCCGGTGTTGCCACGAGCTGTGGTATAGGTCACAGACTCAGCCTGGACCTGGCATTGCTGTGGCTGTGTTGTAGGCTGGCAGCTGCAGCTCTGATTCGACCCCTAGCCTGGGAACTTCTATGTGCTGCAGCCGTGGCCCTAAAAAGACAAAATAAATAAAAAGTACAATAAGGGAAACAGCATTGTTTTATACTTTCTAGTTTTTTTTCTACTTTTTGAAGTGTTCCACTTTTTTCCTTGGCTGCCAGGATGCTCAAGAGATCAATTTCAGGCTTAGTCTATATTGTTCAGTGGAACAACCATCTCCTCTGTCCTTTCTTTAACTTCTATGATTTTGCGCAGCTTAAAGGATTCTTCTTAGCTAGGTCTTTATTCTAAGCTCCCCACAATCCTATGTGGGGCATAATAACAATAAATGACTTTGAGAGAAAACCTCTGTGCAGTCAGAAGGAGCAGGGATTTATCTCATCGACAGACGACAAAGCTGATGGGACCCACGTGAACCTAATTTTCAGACTTCTTTTCACTGGGCCAAGCTAAGTAGTGCAGCAACAGGATGGCTCTCGTGACAGCTCACCAGGGAGGGTGACAGAAGGGCCATGCCGCCGCCCCCGCCTCCCCACTGGGAAGGCAGAAAGGAGCAGACCAGGAACATGCCTAAGTGGCTGCTTATGGAGAACCAGCCAAACAAGACGGCCAAAGCCAATGTGAAAATTAATATTTTCCGGGCTGGGTTTCAGAGCAAGGGTTAGTTCCTCCGGAACCCTGCTCTTCTCATTTCTGTCCTGGTTTGGTGACATTTTTCTTCCAGGTTTTTGCCCCCGAGGGCCCCGAGTGTCCACGAGCCTCTGTGTGTCTATCCTCATGGCTGGGCCTCCCGCTGGCTTGCTGTTTGGTGGGGGGTGCTTAAACCACAGAACTTTTCTCGCCGTTCTGGAAGCTGGAAGTCCAGGATCAGGGTGTTGGCAGGGCCAGTTCTTCCCGAGGGCCATGAGGGTGGTTCTGTTCCAGGCCTCCTCCTCGGCTCGTGGGCGGCCGTCTTCCCTCTGTGTCTTCACAGCACCCTCCTGTGTGCGCGTCTGTGTCCGAGCTGCTGCTTCCTACAAGGACCCTCATGATGTTGGCATAGGGCCAACCCTAATGACTTCGTTTTTTCTTTTCTTTTTTTTGTATTTTTAGGGCCATACCCTCAGCATATGGAAGTTCCCAGGCTAGGGGTCTAATCGGAGCTTAGCCGCCGGCCTACGCCACAGCCACAGCAACACCAGATCCAAGCCGCATCTGCGACCTACACGGCAGCTCACGGCAATGCCGGATCCTTAACCCATTTTGAACAAGGACAGGCATAAGCCCTCACGGACTCTATGTCAGGTTCTTAACCTGCTGAACCACCACAGGAACTCCCTTAAGGACCTCATTTTAACTTGATTATCTCTGAAAACACCCTATCTTCAAATAAGCTTACATTCTAAGGTGGTTCCGACTTCAACATGAATTTTTTGGGGGAGAGAATTCAGCCCGCAGTGCTCGCACTCCGTCTCCTGGTTTGGGCAAAGCGGCCACAGAGGCCCGTGTTGCTAGGTGGCCTCGCGCACCCAGGCTGGACAGGGAACCCCCACCCCCTTCACCCAGCAGCTGACCCTGATCCCGGGTCAGACAAGAGTCAACCAGAACCCCAGCTGCACTGTGTACCGCGTGCCCTTAGGCGGATTCCTCCGTCTCCCTCAGGGATGATTTCTTCATATGAAACCACCTCCCACCTGACAGGATCGCTATAAGGAACCAGAATGATAATGTCTGTGATGTGTTGGCACCTGGGCGGATTCAGTGCAGCCAGGCCAAGGCCGATACTAGAGCACGTCGCTGGCTTTGTCTGGGAGACGCCAGGCCTGATCTGCTTCTGAGCGGCTGGGTCAGAGGCACCCAGAGTGAAGCTTCCTCAGGACTGTCTGGGCCTCCCCTCTGAGGGACACGGCCTCCACTGTGGGCGTCTCTCAGAGTTAGTCTCTGAGTTCTGCTCACCCTCTGAGAGACACGGCCTCCCCTCTGAGGGACATGGTCGCCCCTTTGGGCGTCTCTCAGAGTTTGTCTCTCAGAGTTCGCCTCACCCTCTGAGGGACACGGCCTCCCCTCTGAGGGACACGGCCTCCCCTCTGAGGTTCACGGTCGCCCCTTTGGGCGTCTCTCAGAGTTCGTCTCTCAGAGTTCGCCTCACCCTCTGAGGGACACGGCCTCCCCTCTGAGGGACACAGCCTCCCCCTGGGCCTTCCTCTGGGTGTCACCCTCTGAGGGACATGGCCTCCCCTCTGGGTGTCTCTCAGAGTTTGGCTCAGTGTCTTGTGTCCAAAGAAAGAAGAGCTTTCTCAGCTTCCCTCACGCCTGGTGACCTCAACAACCTCATGGTGAGCCTGGGCCTTGATTCAGGGGCGATGCTGCTCCAACTTCTAAGGTCTGGCAATTTGGCCTCATTTCTTCACTGTGGTTCCCTGTACAAAGCACACACCATGAGGTTGTTGAGATCATGGGTGTGAGGGTGGATTTTATGGGTCAAGTTGACTGCCATGGGGTGCCCAGCGATTTGGCCCAACACTATTCTAGGAGTTTCTCTAAGGGTGCTTTTTAAAAAAAAATTTTTATTATAGTGGATTTACAATGTTGTCCGTTTCTGCTGAACAACAAAGTAACCCAGTTACGCGCATATATATACATTCTTTTTCTCATACTATCCTCTGCCGTGTTGTCACAAGTGACTGGATGTAGTTCCCTGTGCTATACAGCAGGACCTCATTGCTTGTCCACCCTCAGTGTATCAGTTTCCATCTACTAACCCCAAACTCCCATCTAAGGGTGTTTTGGGATGAGGTTAACATTTAAATCAGAAGACTCAGTCAAGCAGGTTGCCCTCCTGCACATGGTGAGCCTCACCCAATCAGTTGAAGGCCCCAATAGTACAAAAGGCTGATGCTTCCTTGAGTAAGAGAACATTCTTCCTGCCGAACAGCCTTTGAACAGGAGTGTCAGCTTCCTCCCAGCCTCTGGACTCGAAATGAAACACCAGCTCTTCCTGGGTTTCTTCCTTTAGACTAGAACTACACACACCATCGGCTCTCCCAGCACGCCTGCTTCTGACCACCCTGCAGATCCTGGGACTTGCTGGCTTCCATAATCATGTGGGCCAGTTCCTTAAACTACATCTGTTTTTTTTTTTTTTTTTTTCTCTCTTTTTAGGGCTGCAGGTGTGGCATATGGAGGTTCCCAGGCTAGGGGTTGAATAGGACCTGTAGCCGCCGGCCTTTGCCACAGCCACAGCCAATGCCAGATCCGAGCCGCATCTGCAACCTACAGCTCATGGCAATGCTGGATCCTTAACCCACCGAGCCAGGCCAGGGACTGAACCTGCGTCCTCACGGACACTATGGCAGGTTCTTAACCGGCTGAGCCAGGACTCAGTGTTAAAATAAATCTTCTTACACACACAGGCACACACACACGTCCTCGTGGCTCTCTTTCTCCGGAGAACCCTAACTAACAAAACAGGTAAATTCCAGGTGACTACCTACAGCCTACCTGTCGGTGCCACCACCCAAATCCCAACCAGTGGGTCCACATTCCAGCAAATCTAATTGACACTGACTCCAAGGAAAAGCCGTAACCATTGTTCTCTCTTTCCCAAACAAGGGGAGGGCATCTCTCTCAGCCTGCTGGCCCGCCTGTAAGACGCACCTCACCGCCACCTGAGCAGGCGAGGATGTGGCTTTACCTCTGACTTGTACAGGGGGGAGCTGGGAGTGGGAAATAAGTCTGGTCAGGTCCTCTGTGGTCAGGGAATGAGCAAGCTCCAGGCTTTGGGGCCAAACCTCTTGTTCAATGCCCGTGCGGCGTGACAAGCCCTAGACACTTGCTGAATGCCGCACAGCCTCATCCACAGACAGGCTCAGCCGAGGTGAGGGTGGGGGTGACCCTCCCTCTTGGTCACTGTGCATCCTGCCCCCGCACCTGCC
This sequence comes from Catagonus wagneri, assembly GCA_004024745.2. Classification (NCBI taxonomy): domain Eukaryota; kingdom Metazoa; phylum Chordata; class Mammalia; order Artiodactyla; family Tayassuidae; genus Catagonus; species Catagonus wagneri. The sequence goes on from PVHT020000119.1 coordinate 2,759,898, forward strand.
CAGGTGGAGGAAGTGACTGCTGCACCTGTGCTCCCAGCTGGAGTCTGGACGAGCATTTGGGAGCCACTGCTGTGTGGTTTAATGGAGTAAGTCCCCAAAGCGCCTTTTGTGGGACACTGGCCCTGGGACAGGCTATAGAGAGATAAATTGGAGTCAGCTCATTTAGGGAAATACTCCGTAGAAACTGCCTTGCAAGCAAAGACCATACAAGAGGCTCTGCGAAGCCTGTTACCTCCGCCTTACTGGACTCATCAAACCCTGTCCCCCACCTTTTTATTTTGTTTTTCCATAACACCAATTAACATCCCACAGCCTCTGGAATCAGTAATGTTTCATAGAACAGGGGCGGTGAGAAATGAAATACTGCCTGCCTCAGCAGTTAACAAAGGACGTCACAGTCATCAGCGATTGCAGCCATGCCAAGGGTGAGCCCCAGGGACTCAGAAAGGAAACCAAGAATACCTGCCATTGGCGGCCATCAGACTGCAGCCACTCGGACCGTGTACCCAGAGGGAACTCAGGATGTGAATGCTGGTCTCAGAGAGCGGAGGCGTACATCAAAGGCATGAGTTCGCTGAGCCCTGCACCTTCCCATAGACAGAAAAGCACTGAATTCCTTGAGATACCGAGTTTCCTTTTATGAACAGTAATTTTTGTTCCAACTACCTGCCCCTGTATCCTAGCTCCCCACTTACTTCCTCGGAGTGGTTTCTCAGAGCAAATGCTCCCTCTGGCCTATGGTCCTCATTTTGTCCCAAATAAAACTTAACTCACAGAGTTCCCATTGTGGCTCAGTGGAAACGAATCTGACTAGCATCTATTAGGATGCAGGTCTGATCCCTGGCCTTGCTCAGTGGGTTAAGGATCCGGCGTTGCCATGACCTGTGGTGTAGGTTGTGGACGTGGCTCGGATCTCGCATGGCTGTGGCTGTGGTGTAGGCCAGCAGCTACAGCTCCTATTCGACCCTTAGCCTGGGAACCTCCATATGCCGCGGGTGCGGCCCTAAAAAAGCAGGAAAAAAAAAAAGAGAGAGAGAGAGACAATTCATCTCATGCAGATTCCAAAGTCCAAAGTGAACTGGGACTGAGCATTTGTCAGAGAACTTTCAAACACCACCATGAACCCAAGAATGATGCTAAGTTTTCAGGGAGACAAAATAATGAGCTTTGTCCTTGGCTCTGTGTTATTTTTTAGAGAGCAATTTGGTGAACTGCCACAGTTTTCCTTTTCTTTATATGCTTCTATACCATTCGGATTTTCTGCAACATACAGCTACTGTTCTTGCAAATTGGAAAAAATAAAATGACAAAGTGCCCCGGGGTCCAGGCGGCGGTCATGAGGGCAGGTGGACATGGGGAAGGACAAAATGAGGGTTATGCCCAAACTCTGGCGGCTGCACTGCTGTTCAGGCCTCTGCTGGAGTTTGCTGGAACAGAAAACACCTCTGTCTACTGGGTGATACCCCCGGACAGTGGAGACGGGACTGTGACAAATGGCACAGTCCATTCAATGCCAGCAAGGCCCTACAGGGCACACGGGGAGCTCGGGAGGAGAATGTGGCTTTAGGGTCTTCATGGTCTCTGCACGTGGAGCCGTGTGACTGGCTGGTTAGTTCCTAGTGAGCACTGGTTAAAGCAATACCAGGTGTATTAGTAACACATTACCGTAAACTTAGTGGTGGACCAAAACAACACAGATTTAGCGTTCCACACTTCGGCAAGTCCGAAGTCTGAAATCAGCTTTAGTGGGCTGAAGTCAAAGTGCTGGCAGGGCTGATCCCTTCCAGAGTCTCAGGAGAGATGGGGCCTCTTCCTGCTTCTAGAAGCTGCCCACGTTCCCTGGCTCGTGGCCCCTCCCTCCATCTTGTAAGCAGCCCATCGGCCCAGCGCCTGCTTCCGTCATTACAACACCTCTCCTCTCCCCCTCCACCTGCATCCCTCCAACAGAGACTCTGATTGCATCAGCCCACCCGGATGACCCAGGGTAGTCTTCCCGCTCCGGGGCTGTAATCAGCCTACCACTCTGGGAACAGAGGCTATGGCTTCCTGTGAATACGAAGCACTGCAAAGTACGAAGATACAAAGTACTAAAGATGGAACCTCGATCCTATCAGTTGGTGAAGCAGGGAATGATGGACCTGATGGCCAAGGGGATGGTGTAGTGGACAGCAAACTCAAGTCCAAGTTCTCAGGCTCTGTTCCAAGGCCAGCAGGACCCAGCAACTTACTTGGTCAGGTCGCAGTGATGTGGTTGCAAATTATGAGTGCCAAGAGAATGACAACCATGCTTCTAAACTCTGTCCATGCTATCAGGGACTCGTTCCCATGAAAGGAGACTTGTTTCCATGAAAGGAGAATGGGGACACGCATACTGCTCGGAGGAAGGAGGCCAGAGACAGGCAGAGGCAAAGCCAACTTCTTTCTTTACCTACCACGGTGAGGCCAGCTTGCTGAAAGCACCACTGTGCTCACTGAGACACTTGATAGCATGTGGGTCCCCAGCTCCGAGCAGAACCCAATCACTCCAAGCACAGAGCTCACGCGACACACACACTGTGCTTGGTGCCCCGCTGAGGTCTTGGCTTAGACACCCCCGCTAAAGGCAACACAGGCCATCTAGGCAGTAGAGGCTTGGCTGGGCTGCAGACAGGACCAGACCGGCAGCATATGGTCTCAAGCATCCCTCAGGCTGCCCTCCCACAGCCCCGGCTTTAATCCCCGGCAACCACTAATCTGCCCTCCACTTCCAAAATTCCATCATTTCACGACTGTTATCTGAATGGAATCCTGTAACCTTTGGGGTTGGGCTTTCACCTGGCACGTTCCTTGGAGACGCACAGGTGTCCCCTGCATTTGCAGTTCACTCTGTGCTGCTAAGGATACGCCGCAGTCTGTTGAAGAGGTGGTTTCCAGTTTTGTTTGAGCTAGGATATAGAAAGCTGCTGTAAACATCCGTGTATAGGTTTTTGGAAGAATAAATGGAGGTTTTCATGTCTCTGGGATGGATGCCCAAGAGGGCAATTCCTGGGCCCCATAATGGTCCCATGTGCTGCCAAACTGTCTTTGCAGAGTCCTGTGCCATTTCACTTTCCCACCAGAAATTTACCAGTGATCCAGTTTCTCCACATTCTCACCAGCATTTGGTGGAGTCGCTGTCTTCTGCAGCGAAATGTTACTCCAAGGCTTTGGCCTGTGTTCTAATTGGACTGATTTTTTTTTTTTATAGGTGCAATTTTGAGCGTTCTTTATATATTCTAGATTCCAATCCTTTGGTTGGAGATATTGGTCTGTAAATATTTTTTTCCTAGTTAGTGGCTTGTGTTTTCATCCCCTTAACAGAATCGTCTCAGTGAAAGGTTTTACTTTCTAAATTCAATGGATCAAAATGTCCTTTTATGGATCACGTTTCTGCTGTCAAGTCCAGGTTCCCTAGTTGTCTCCACGGAAACTGCATGAAAGTCCTGGCTCCCCTCAGGCCTTCTCTGATGCCCCCTGGCAGGTGTGTTAGAGCCTTGCTCTAGCCTGGAGAGGGTGGGCGTCTAGCTCCCCGTTTGGCCACCGCTGATGTGGGTGAGGGTGGGGACCACAGTCTTTTTTCTGAGCTGTTGGCTACAGTAGAGCCATTATTGCCTAAAAATCTTCTGTCTTGCTATGCTGCCCTTCTCATTTTCCTTCGGCTAGAGAGCAGCTTTTTCCTTTTCAAACTTTGGTTAAATACATATAACATCAAAGCTACCATTTTAATGTGTACCGTTCTGCGGTATTAAGTGCATTCACCTTATTGTGCAGCCATCACCGTTGTCCAGCCACACAACATTTCATTCATCCTAGCCAACTGAAACCCTGTTCCAGTTAAACACTGACTCCCCATTTCCCATCCTCCCAGGCCCTGGCAACCAGCCTTCTACTTTCAGTCGCTATAAATGTGACTGCTCTAGGACCTCACGTAAGTGGAACCATACAGAGTTTGTCCTTTGGTGACTGGCGTATTTCACGGAGCACAACACCCTCAAGTTTCATCCATGTTGCAGCATGTCAGAATGTCCTTCCTTCTAAGGCTAATATACTGCTGTATGTGTACACCGCGTTCTGTGGATCCATTCATCCATCATGGACACTTGGACTGCTTCCGTCATTTGGCTACAGCGAATAACGCTGCTATGAACATGGGTGTACAAATATCTGTTCAAGTTCTTACTTTTGGTTCCTTCAGGCATATCCCCAAAGTAGGATGCTGGATCACACGGTAATTCTATGTTTAAATTTCGAATCATACTGCCTTCCACAAGAGCTGTACAATTTCGCAGTCCCACCAGCAATGCACAAAGGTTCCAATTTCTTCACGTTATCAAAACTTTTTTTTTGATAATAGCTATAATAATGAGTGCGAAATAGGTTTTTTTTTTTTTTTTGGTCTGTGCCTGTAGGTGTTTCCGTGGTGCTGGCTTCTTCAGCTCCACGTATGGGATATATGAGTCGAAAAGAAAATGGGGAACTTACCACCGTATCAGTCGTTGGGTCCCAAGGTCCCTAGCTGGTCTGCTTGTCTTCACTTTATCTTTCAGACTCTCACGTTCGTTTGTTAACGTATAATGTCCAGGATTTTCAGTTGTATTTAGTGGAAGAGAAAGGGACTTTCTCCTTACATAGTAGATAAACCATACCAAGAGAATATCGAATTTCTTTTAATACGTAAGTGTCCTCTCCATCTTTTCTTTCTCGAAATTTACTGAGGAAACTAGTTTGTTTGTTCTACAGAGTTTTGCACAGAAACCGGATTTTGCTAATTGATTCCCAGTATTGTCTTTTAACATGTTTTCCTGTGTGCCCTGGATTTTCAGGGTGGTTAGATTTAGAGTCTTGATAAGGTCAGGGTTTTTGGCCAGACTCTGTCACAGATGGTGGTGTGTACTTCTATCACGAGCCACACATCACTTCTTTGTCTTTCTTAGTAATATTAACTCCTTCAATAATTACCAGTTTCTTTTTATTTTTCTAGTAACATCATGAATTCATGAATTAAATAATTTTAATCCACTGCTATTACTATTCGTGTTTTCCTAGAATCAGCTTCTCTAAGTTCTTTAGACAGGGTTTGCAGTGTCTTTGCCGGTCCCCTGGATGTCAGGTATAAAAAGATACTACAGGCTCACGTTGGAATCAATTTCTACCCTAAATCTGGAATCAGCCACTCTCCAGGGAGCCTGGATCCTTTTGGCAGCAAAGGTATTTAGCGATTTGGGCACTTAGGGGGTGCTCCTTAGCTACTGGCTTGCTCATTACTTTTAGGTCTTTTCAGTTAACTCAGCTAGGAAATAAGTGTGTGCAATTAAGATAAATACTTGATGAGCTCAAACTGGTTATTTCCATATCAAATTCAGAACTAAAGCATTTTAATTTAATCTCTTTGGTCTTATGGACCAGCCTTTTTTTTTTTTTTTTTTTTTTTTTTTTTTTTTTTTTTTTTTTTTTTTTTTTTTTTTTTGTCTTTTTGCCTTTATGTAGAGCTGCACCCGCGGCATATGGAGGTTCCCAGGCTAGGGGTCTAACAGGAGCTGTAGCTGTCAGCCTTTGCCACAGCCACAGCAACGCGGGATCCAAGCCACGTCTGCAACCTACACCACAGCTTACGGCAACCCCGGATCCTTAACCCACTGAGCAAGGCCAGGGATCGAACTCGCAACCTCATGGTTCCTAGTCGGATTCGTTAACCACTGAGCCATGATGGGAACTCCTGCTTTCAATTCTTAAGACTGATTATTTATTTGTTTATTTATTTATTTTCTTTTTACGGCTGTACCTGTGGCATATGGACGTTCCCAGGCTACAGGTCAAATCAGAGCTGCAGCTGAGGGCTATGCCACAGGCATAGCAACACTGGATCCGAGCCGCACCTGCGACCTATGCCCATCCTTAACCCACTGAGTGAGGCCAGGGATGGAACCTGCATCTTCACAGAGATGACACTGGGATCTTAACCCACTGAGATGCAATGTGAACTCCAATCCTTAAGAATTAAAAAAAAAATTTGTTTAAATAATTTTGTAAATATTCACATGGTTCTAAAGACAAATCTACAAATTATATTTGGACAGGTTCATCTTCTAACTCTGTCCCCTGTACATAATGTGCTCTCTCCCCACATAGGTAATAACTTAAAAGTTTCCCTTTTTGATTTTCCCTTCCATCTAAAAAACAGTTATCTCTGCTTTCTTACATAGCCCTCCTTTCATCAATAACGGGTAGCACACTATTCACGCTTTCCTCTATCTTGTGTTGCCTACTTGTGTATCTTCTTAAAGATCACTCCATAGCAGTAAACAGAGACATAAATTCCTTTTTATAGCTACATAGTACTCACTGTGTGCAAATAATCCCCCGCCGATGGAAATCAAATTTTTTTTGGAACAGAGCGACTATATGAGTGACTCTGCCCTACGGTATGTAAATCCCACAGGTTTTGACAGAAGTTACCTTCCAGTTTTGCATCCCTATTCTCAACAATTTTCTCCACGCAGGGGTCTGGCTCTATGTACATGTACAACCTACATTTATTTAGCTCCCAGGTGGAGAATATCCCTGAGAAGGTACTAAATAGAGTTTTCATTCCAGACTTACTTCAAAAACAATTTTCCCTAAGAGGGAATAGGGCGTTTTTGTTGAATGGGCACAGAGTTTCTGCTTGGGAACATGAAAGATTTCTGTGGATAAACGGTGGTGACGGTTGTACAACAATAAAAATGTACTTAATGTCACTGAACTAAACACAAAAAATTGTTAAAATGGTAAATTTCATGTTATATATATTTTACCTCAATAAAAAAAAATAATAAATAAGATCTATGGAAAACATTTAAAAACTTACTGAAAAACAGCAATGATTTCTTAAGGTTGAAAAACTACAATTTTCCCCAATAAACTACTACTTTAATGTGTATCTTTATACCAAAATTAACATTTTATACACCAGTTCAACGAGGTTTTTTAACTGATGTGAACGTGTGCAGTGCAGGGTCAACAGTCGACGTCTTCAGCTCAGAGATGGCTCCTTTCTCTGCTGTTGTGATAAATGAGGCTCACCACCTTCCAAGCTGAATTTTGTCTGACGCGAAATCTGCACAAGCTGCTTTCCAAGCTTAATCGAACGTTAGCCAACGAGCTCTTTCCAGGCATACGTATCTCACTGCAGGGTGAGTAGTGTTTCACGGTTCTAGATGGGGCATCTATGACTAGGAAATCCAGCTCAGCGACGAAGGAGACAAACTCTTGGATGCATTCCTCCTGATGTCAGAGTTGATGTTTTTCACACAGGGCTGGGGTGTCAGAGACTCGGGGCAAACCTAGAGAAATTTCTCCAGCCCTAAGTCTGGATACACTAACGAATGGGCTGCAGACTGACGAGCTGTCTTAAGGCTTCACATCCCTTCTTCATGACCTTGTCTCCACCTGTAAAATACAGCCACGGAGAGACTGTTCCAAAGACGTCAGAAGATCCTCTGCATCCGGGTGCTCAAGGCGTACACAGCATCATGTTTTCCGTCCTCAACTGGTTATGAAAAAAGACACCTTTTGAAACCCTTCAAGTAGGAAAACTGGCTGCTTTATCGCTTGTGGAAAGACTCCTCTTCCTTCCGTCACTGGAACCACCTGGGGCCGACTGACTCACCTGCCCGGCAGCGGGGTCCATCTGAGCCATCACCTGCCTCGGGCTCAGTGTTTGGGATGATGGAGGGCACAGGGGGTGGTGCACAGGTGGTCACCGATGCGCTGCTGGGATAAATGACACCCTGTCCAGGAGTAGACACCTCAAAAGCCACCAAGGAGACGGCAAAGGAGGAGGCCTTGAGACAGTTGTAGGGGAAAAGACGGCGCTTTCAATGCGTCTACGCATACTTGGGAACACCTAGCAGAATTCAGGGCCAGACCACAGAGCAACAAAGCATTTATCCAAGTCCTCTGTCAGATCTGGCCCCTAGACCTGCCTTCTGAAACCCGTACCATGGACACCTACACAAAGGCAGGGACTCAGGTATAATGACTTCCCACGTACCGAACATCAGCTTCAACAATTACCAACATTTGTCAGCCTTGTTTCATCTACCTACACTCTTTCCTTCAAGGATTTCAAAGCAAATTGCACTGACCACATTATTTCACCCCAAATATTTCAGTATCCTGCCCCTCTTAGGACTGTCCAACAATAAATACCCAATACTCACTGCCAGAAAGTCAGCAATGTTATTTTTAATACAGCTGTGGTACAGAATGTTTAATTACAGCAGGGCAGAGATTCTAGTTAAATAAAATTAAAAACCTTTATTTTCCCCAATATAAAATTACTAAATTAATGTCTGAAAAGAAAATATAACATGGTGAAAGCTTTAAATTACACCACTATTCACCACATTTATGATTTTATCAATGACCATACGCCACCATTTTGGCAAAAGGATGAAATTTTTAAAACAGTTTATCAACCTAACATAGCAAAGACTGTATACATCTCCATATTGCACTTTTCTATGTACAAGAATAAAACGATAAAGTCAAGGGTACTGCATATACTAAGAACAGCACAAATCTGTCACCAACTGTATGCAGAAGCTGATGGGAGTGTTAAAAATGCAGAAGTGTCAGACGTGTATGTACAGAAATGCCAAGACTGTATTAACAGACTCTATGTACATAACGAGATCCTGTTCTACTTTCAGTGCTGAGCATAGCTGTGTTTATTAATACCGGCCTTTGGTTCTAAACTGCTTGACTAGTTTTAAGCTCACACGGTTATTGAAGCTTTCCTAGTTTATCAATGCAAGTAAGTGAGTAGAAAAGCACTAAACATCCTGGTTCACTGGTACAAAAATTACAATGGTCAGTTCCCTTAGGTCATCAAAAACTAGTCACAAAAATAGTTCTTGTATTCAACCTGAATGTGCCACAGGAAAAAAAAATAGTTTCAAGATTTCCAGCTTAGCCTAGAGGCGAAAGGTCAGTTACCCTAGCCTCGATTTCAGTGCTATGTACATTCCAGAACACTTGTTTTCTCCAGGCCATTTTATTTTTTAATACTATTCTGTAAGGAAGAATAAAGTTGAACTCCAGCCTAAGAGTGTCCATCACACACCTCTGTTAAGACATAATGAAAATGTTGAATATTGCCGAGATTTAAAAAAATACATGTACCCTCTTATGACTCCTCTAGAAAATCTTATACGAAATCACACAGCTCTCTATTTCCCTCAGCTTCTCCTTGTGCTCGGTCTTCCCCGTGTCTTGCACGCGCCCAGTGATTAGCTTTGGAAATCATCCTGAGTTTGCAAACAACAAGGCAAGTCCCCACAACGCAGTCCATGAGGCGAGGTCACACCACGGAGGACGAGCTGGTCATGCCATGAACCATCGTGCTGGTTGGGGTCCCACTGATGGCGTTGAAGATGTGAAGGGAATTTGGTAGGACGCTCGTCTTCTCCTCCAGGGGGCAGATCTCGAGGCACAGAAACACAACGTTACCCAAGTGTAATGCCCCAAACGCCACCTCTCACAACTGATTATCCGGTGGCCACTGCAACCTTGCGAGACGTGCCCCCAGAGAGCTTGGCTGGGGCAGTCTGCAGGGGGCGCCTGTTAGCTCATCTCATAAATGACCTTTCTCAGATCAGGACTTTAAGGAAAAGATCGAGATCAAGGTGTTTCGTTTCCTTTACAAGTTAGTGCGTAGAGGGCCTTTCTAGACTCACCAGATGGTCAGGCCCCTGGAAGCCGACCCTACATGTACTGGCTGTGCCCCTTGGAGAAGTCTTTATTTAATGAATCTGGAGCATCTGTGTCCTCTATCGGCTGGTTTTCACGGGGTCTTAGAAATTTCCATCCTGGGAAAGAGACAGCGGCTGCCTCTCTGACCCTGAACGAGTCTCCGCCACACTCAGTACACGGGGAAGAATTCTAAGTGCGAGACTTGACTACTGCCTGGTAGACACTGAGAAGAACATGCACCTCGGAGGCTCCCCTGGAAAAACCCAAAGCAAGTTTCCTCTGGGTCATGACCCTTTCTGATTAAGGGCTCAAAGATGTTTAATCTTCACAGTTGTTGAGATAATGGAAAGTTCAAGGTGCAGCTTAGAGCACAGCCTGGCATTGTGTTCATACAATCTGGGAGTTTAATATTTTCAGTCCATAATTTTTTCCCACTTTTATCTTTTCTAGTGTCAAGTGCTGGCATCTACTGATCGAGCTCTCCGTCCTACCTGGAGGCCCAAAGGAAGAGACTCTGAGCTTTCTCCAAAAACTTGTTCCCCTGAGACCCTCCCATCCTGCTCAATTATGCACACGATTACTTCTTGAAGCATTTCTCTTTGTTCCTACTTTTCGAAATGCCCAGAAGAAGACTGCTCTCTTTTGCACACACATTGTCACTATGCCAAAGTCTGCAGTTGCTCAAACTCATGATAACTTTATGTAAGCCAGTTATCAAGATCCAGAGAAGTAAAATGAAAAATGACATTACCATCCCATCTGAAGGCGTTAGCATGCAGGAGAAAAAAAGCCAGTTAAAGCTTGGACATTTAAGTTAGTTTTCTGTAACAGAAATTTCCTGACTAAATCATCGCACGGTGAGTGAACTGACACAGACAGTCCTGGCTTCCATTTTGCAAGACTGAACGACAACTATGCAAGGAACAGACAGACGTAGACACCAGCGCTGCTCATAAAGCCTGCATTCTGACTCGGAGGAGGTTACCGCGGTTGATGCAGAACAGACCCCTCGACAAGCAATAATGTGGAAGCTGCCCTCTGACATTCACTCGGCTCCCCGGGCAGCTGTCACTTCTGATGACCGCTGAGCCCACATAAGAATCCTACTGAAAGGAATTCATACAGGAAGATGGCAGCGGCAGTGTAATTGGGAAAGCTGACCGCAATGACAAATATAGAAGTTGCCCCGAGCAACCCACTGGGGCACCCAGGTCAGCTGTAAATAGTCAAAAACTGAACAACCCTACTTTTTATTTATTTCTTTATTTTTAGGGCCACACCCGCAGCACATGGAAGTTCCCAGGCTAGGGGTTGAGTTGGAGCTGTAACCACTGGCCTTCACCACGGCCACAGCAACGCCAGATTCGAGCAGCATCCGCAATCTACCGCAGCTCACAGCAATGTTGGATCCTTAACTCACTGATCAAGGCCAGGGATTGAACTTGTCTTCTCATGGATACTAGTCGGGTTTGTCACCTCTGAGGCACAATGGGAATTCTGAACAACCCTACTTTTTAAATGGCAAAAGACATTTAATGCAGCAGATAATTCCTTAAACCAGGCTGGTAAACCCTGTTCCTTCAAAGGATCGGGTGAATAAAGAAACTTCCAGGTACAGGATGGGTATTTCTCTTTCTTAGGATTGTCTCTGAGGTGAACTGAGCGACAAAGAGGCAGTGGGTGCTGCTGTCCTCTGGCCACACTGGACAATGAGGGGAGGGCAGGTTGCTGGCTGGCCCCCACGTCCCCGTGGTTAGGTCAGAGCAGCACTGTAGCTACATACGCTTCGGAGAGCAAAATTCTGGGAGGATGTCAGAGGGTTTAGGCCATCCCAGGATGCGTTTGACACACCAACTGATGCGTGGGCCCTAAAAATGAGAAGGGCTCCAGTGTGGCACTTACCTGCTCATGCATGATTTCAGAAAGCTCTTTGGCCATTTCCCTGTAGTTGGCCTTCATTTCTTCCTGATACTCTAACTGGTCTTCTTTGATTAGCCGCTCATTTACCGCTAAGGCTTGACCGCAAGCTTCTACAAACTGCCTGAAATGGTGCAGGAGAGAGCAGTCAAGACATGAGCACAAAGGATGGGCCCAACTGGGAGGATCTCGAACGAGCACAGCAACGAGCAAGAGTTGAAGAGAAAGAGATATTTCCAGCATGCTTACCTGAAAACTTCCTTCAGCAACTTCACTTTATTGTCAGGATATCTTTTTGTGTTTGTGTCATCTAAGAAAGCTCGGGCATATGCTAGAGGACCAGCATTGACCTACACAAAGAACAAAGATTTTAAATCATGTTATGAGGAAAATACCTATTTGCCTTGATTTAGTTTCAGCTGGCACTTGCTAAAAATGCTGCCTGAGTGAGTCGGTCATGACATTTGTGCTCCAGGAGCTTAGAACCCCAAAGAGGAAACCATGAGGAGTTCCTGCTGTGGTGCAGTGGGTTATGGACCCAGCGTTGCTGCAGCTGTGGCTTCGATTCGATCCTTGGCCTGGGAACTTCTATATGCCATGGGTATGGCCAAAAAATCCCTCCAAACAAAAGAGGAAACCATGAATAAAGCTCATGTTGTTATAAGCCATTGGATTTTATCATCTCAGCCATCCTCAGAGCACCTGAAATGATGGTTCATTTTATTTAGGAAGAACCAATGCTTGGAAAACTGAAGGATCTGTTCAAGGTCAAATAGCCAATAAGCAAAACACCTGAGAGCCAAAGTCTTCCAGCTGGTGTTTGTGCTCTGGTACTACTGAACTAAGAGGTGAATTTGGTGAGTTCAATGAAAATTGAAAAATAAAGTATGTAGGCCAGTTTTAAAAGCCATCTGTTCACCTCCTGGAACTGTGTAGAGAGCCGTGGGCAAGCTGATTTCCTGGCCTTGAATGAACCAACCATCTCAGGTGGGCAGAAAGGCCAAAGATCCAGGGCATTTAGCAACAGGATCAGTGAACCAGAACCCAGAATCTCTTTCAGTTAGCCGAGAGGAGTTCTCTGAGATTGAGTGAGTCGGGAAATATGGGAAAATGGGGAGAAAGGTTAGACACACTGGATAGGAAAGAGAAAGTTCCAGGCACCTGAGGCATCGTGGGAAAGGCCTTGACTGTGTCATTACTGCATGATTTTTCCTGGGAGGTCTGGTGGGCTTGGAAGGTAGGTGAGGGGAGGGCTGTCTGTCTTGCTGTCGCCGTTGGCCAAGGGGGATGGGCTGCAGTCCCAGTCCACGGTGTGTAGGACTTGCACCCTAATGGCAGGGGAACTGACCCGGGAGGATCCACACCAGAGGTGCAGAGATGGGGGCACAGAGGTTAGAGGGGAGCCCTCTGAGACAGGGACAACTAGCCGACCCCCTGTGATGACTGGGTATGATCCCTGGACCTGTGTGGGGAGCTTTGTTAATAACCTAAAGATGACCCAAAGGAACAATGATCCAAAATGACATACACGTTCGGTTTGAAGCAGATGCAGTGGGGAGCTGATGAGACTCGATAAGGTCCAGCATAACAAGGTCTGGGAGTGGAGGGCAGAGTCACAGAGCCACCCCGGTGGCTCCGTCCTCTACACCAGCCACCCCGGCGAGGCTCCTGGCGGAAGAATTAAAGAAATACACACAAAAGAGGATAAAGTTCCGCTCCCCTGGCTCCAGCTTTGTTGTTACCCTGGAGGCTGCACACGTGTAAACCTCATCTCCTCGTTTCATCCTGGAAGCCTCTGCTCTTTGAAGATGTTGGGGCAGTTATTACCCCGAAAGTCCCCATCAAGTGGCAGGGCACATTCTGCCCTTTAGGAAGCTCGACGCGTGCAGCCCCGCCCTTTACTGGCACACACACCCTCCGCTGGCCTTTAGATGGAGCTGGATGTTCCCAGGCCAGGCCATGTGACTGGGAGGTTTTGTTTTTAGCTGCGGAAAACTGTGGCCTCTGGCCTGTTACATAATCGATCGTGTCGCTGGAATATTTATCATATTCACTTGATAATGTATTTTGGCACATAAGGGTTTTGGGCCATAAGGGAAGAGGTGTGGTGAATGAATGACCTTGCGAAAAATGTTAGGTAACAGCTCAGCACGGATCTGATAAAAAGCCGACAAAAATTGATTTGAGAAAATGAAACCACTGTATTAAAATCTACACATAACCTTCCTAAACACATCCTTCTCAAAAGAGGAAAGCATTGGATATACATACGCACGTAAAGCAGGTGCTGGAATTATTTATATACACTTACAAACACCGATAAAGCAAGAAGTACACTAGTCAATGCAGGGAGTGATTTAACACTTACTAATTTCTCAGGAAACCGTACAGGTCAAATACCTTTAAAAAAACTCCTATCACTCAAGTGTACTGCGCAAACATAAAGGTGTAGGTATCCTAAGTGTATAGCTTGGTGAATTTTCACAAACTGAACATATTTGTATAATCAGTACCGAGATCCAGGACTACCTCATCTGCAAATGGTACCTATTACTTGAGTAGCTATAGGAAAAAAAATGTCTCGACTTCTATACTTAGACCATATACAAAATCAGTGCAGAAGGACTGTGGACCTCTACAGGAATCTAAACAAAGAAGGAGAACATAGGGGAATACTTCTGAAACAGATTTCTTAAAGAGGACCCTAAAAATGCTACTAGTCAAGGAAAAATTGATTAGGTGGGCTCAGTTAAAATGAAGAATTTCATTAATCAAAAGATATGATTACGAAAATGGGGAGTTCCCATTGTGGCTCAGCGGTATTGAACCTGACTGGTGTCCCTGAGGATGCGGGTTCAATTCCTGGCCTCGCTCGGTGGGTTAAGGATCTGGCGTTGCGGTGAGCTGTGGGGCAGGTCACAGATGTGGCTTGGATCTGGTGTTGCTCTGGCTGTGGTGCAGGCCGGTAGCTGCAGCTCCAATTGGATCTCTTAGCCTGGGAACCTCCATATGTTGCAGGTGCAGCCCTAAACACACACACACAAAAAAAAGAAAGAAGAGAAAAGAAAAGGAAAGGAAAGGAAAGGAAGAAAGGAAGGAAGGAAGGAAGGAAGGAAGAAAGAAGAAACAAGGTACTTTTACAATTTTCACAGAAACCAGAGAACAATTTCCTATGAAAACCTACTTCATCGTAGGTTTCATTAGATTAAAAAAAAAAAGAGTCTTGATGCTTCCAGTGAGGCACCCAGAATTCCTTGCTCCTGCAAAGCCAGGCTGATGGACAGCCTCTCCTGCCCCTGGCCACCGGCACACTCTTGCAGGTGGAGCAGGGGCTCTAAGGCCACCAGTCCTCTGATATCAGGACACTGCACACATGGGAGGGACATGCTGGCCACCACCTGGCAAACCCAAGGACCTACACCTGACTTGCTGGTGTCGTTGAGCTCATACTTCCCCAGGTCCAAGGAGCTTCCCCTGTTGCCCTGCGGCTTGCTGGGCCTGGCCTGGCTCACCTGGACGCTCACGCTGCCCTGGAGCTTGAGCTGCAGCTTGATCATGTCCACCTCGGCCGAGGAGCACAGCTGCCGGAGCTCGGCCACCTTCTTGCTCATCTCGTCGATGGCCACCTCGATGGGGTTCAGGTCCGTGTGGTGCTGGTACATGACGGGGATCCGCTTCTTGACGTAAGGGAAGCAGTGGATGGCTGGGGAGGAACACGGCCCGGAATTACGCCGCAGCTCACTCGCGCTGCGCTAGTACTGATGTAGGAGCAGTCCTCATTCCCACTGCACAGGTGAGGGACCCAAAGCATGCCTAGACCACACGCCAGTATTTCGCGGAACCAGAACACTCTCTCTCTCCACTGTCTGTTTAACATAAAGTCAAGCGAGTCAGGGGCTTGTTCTCATTTCATATGAGAAGCTGGTCTTTGAAGAAATCGCTTGATCGTTCCCTGCTCGGTTTTCTCACCCATAAATGTCCCACCTTCCTTGGAAGTTGTGAGAGCTGAATGGCCAGCAGGTATGAGATGGCTTTGCAAATATAAAGAAGACTAAAGGTATCATATAACAGATTAGGTCCAGAAAAGCATTCCATAGAAATATCCCTGACCCGCAGAACTTTGAATCATAGCCATAAATTTTCATAAACCACAGAAATCAATGAAAAATAACAAGTGAATATATTTCTAACAAAATATTTTATGAACCATTGTTTATGAGTTTCATAATAAAACACTGTTTATGAGTTTCATAATAAAAGATATTTTAAAACTAAAATATTCAAAAATGTAAATAAAAATTTTACTTTTCTCACTTTTTTTAACCAGAAAAAAGGTGCCACTCATATTGTTTTCATTTCTTATAAGACACCTGAACATTATCAATACCAAATAGTTTAAAAAAGAACAGAAAAACAGCTGGTTCTAATTCAGTTCTGTTTCACATTTCCATCTTATTGCTTATATGGCATATACAAATATCTAATACTCTTATTTAATATGTACTTATGAAGAGATAGGTAGATATGTGCTGAAAAGTTTATTTTTTAATAAGCAAAAGTAAGAAGGGAGTGTTATGTTTGAACTCTACACTATTTATTTAGTAAGTGGCTGAAAAAGTTTTACTCAAAAAGGACTGATCACAAAATGAGAAAGGCCAGCTCCCCGCAGAGCACAGAGTTCCGGTGGGCATGCGGAGTCTAGACAAGGCTGGAAAAGACTTCAACCTGACACAACGCTGTTCGTCACACACTTAGGCCTGTTCTAAATGTTTTATCAATCTGAGGCCAAGGGTTCGTGTCTACTATTCCTCTTGTGCTCCTTGCGGACGCACGCTTTTTAAGCAGCAACACTGGGAATGGTAAGTCCTCTTGGACGGAAGGCTCCTTGATGTGACAAGAACCAGGTGTTGCTGTTTACCAGCCAGGGAGGCGGGGCATGGCCCTCTGAGCACGGAGTAGCCGGGTGTGACAGACCCCTATGCTGCACAGAGAGAAGCGACCGCCTTCTCACTGGTCGGGACAGAGGTGTCGCGAGGCTAGCAGCCACGTCAAAGCACACGTGCCTGGTGTCATCACAGTGTTCTGAATGCCAGGATGCGGTGGCACCGTTATTTCAGAGAGACTGGATGTTTGTGAGGTGCCCCCATCATGCCGAGTCCCCATTCAGCAGAAAAGCCCTGAGTCACGGCTTCTTGTGAGGCTAACTGGAGACTAAAAGAGGCAAGGAGGGGTGTGAAGATACAGGCAACTCAGAGTCCGTGCAGGAGCTAGCAGGTCCACGTGATGTGGGGCTCCCCTCGCCCCGCCTTCCTCTCTGGCCTCGCCTCTCCTCTCACTGGGGCGCACGTGGCTCCAGAATGTGCTGGCCTCTGCCCCGACAGCCCCTTCTCCCTCCAGATATTTGCATGGCCCATACCCTCACCTCTTTCAAGTCTGGACTCAATCATCGCCTCCTCACTGAAGCCTACCCTGGCCACACCATTTAAACTGCAACCCTCCCCTGCTCGACCCCACGTTCCCAACCCGCCTCTGCTTTTGTCCAGAACACGTATTACTTTCCAACCCAGATATATTCACTCACTCTATTCACTGTTCAGCATCTGTCTCCTCCTGCTAGATGATGAGCTGCAAAAGCCAGAGGGCTTGGTTGTGTTGCTATGCCAAGTCGGAACACTGCCTGCCTGTGCTCAATAAATTCTGCTGAATTAAAGAATGTGTTCCTGGAGGAGTTCCCGGTGCAGCTCCTCAGGTTACGAACCCGATTAGCATCCACGAGGATGCAGGTTCGATCCCTGGCCTTGTTCAGTGGGTTGCAGATCTGGCGTTGCTGTGAGCTGTGGTGTAGGTCACAGACACGGCTCGGATCCCATGTTGCTGTGGCTGTGGCATGGACTGGCAGCTGCGGCTCTAATTTGACCCCTAGCCTGGGAACTTCCGGAAGCCGCAGGTGCAGCCCTAAAAAAAGACTAAAAATGTATTACTGGAGTTCCCGCTGTGGCAGGAAGGAAAAGAAGGCGATCACAGGGAGGAAGGCTCAGGACCTCCCACCGAGGGGGCCAGAGGGTGATTATTAGGTTTTTCAAATGATCCCTCAATTGCAGCTGACTGACTGAAATCTCTAGGAAAGTGAGTCTTTCTGGGTTCAGAGGGCAGGGAGGTTGGGCGCCGCCCACAACTTGGAAGGACAAAGGTCAGCTCTGAAGCAGTGCAATGGAAGAAGAATCTGAGGGATTGACAACACAAGGGAAACCTCTCAAGTTCAAAGTCTTCAGAATATTCTGGTCTGTGTATCTCTAACTGAAGGTTGATATAGTTCATAGGCTCCTAATATCAGTTTTAGAACCCTGTCTCTAAATCTTTATGCTACCCTGTAATTACTCTTTTGAAATTTTGAGATCTTTGGGGGCAAAAACTGTACCGCTTTGGGGTGTTTTGTTGTATTATAATCTTTTGCTCATCATCAACCTCAAAAGGCTAAGAGCTGAATGGTGGATGATATGCAGCGAAATGAAGAACATTCTTTCCCCCCGAGGGCACACCTGACAAAATTCTTTGACACAAGAGGGAGAGCATAACTCACTAAGGTGCAGAGAGGTTCAGTGACCTGCCCAAGGTCACAGAGTCAGGATGTGGCGAGTCTGCAGGACCTGGTCTGGACTCTGCACCGCCCACACCTTCAGACGTGGTTATTTCCCAAGCCAACAGCCCGCACAGCTCCTCCGATCCTCTCTGCTGAGGTTACTCTTTGTCCCCTCTGCTCTGACAGGTACAGAGCTTTGCTCTCATCTGTTATCTAATCTAAAATATTTGTGACAAAAGAGGAATCTGGCCACGGAAAACACCCCGTGGTAACTATGAATCAGTATGCAACCCGAGCAGAGTAATCATAATAAAAAATCCCAACCCTGACACACGGTGAGCTAGGTTTATTTAAACCCGCCGTTCTTAGACTTCAGAATCACCTGGAAGGCTTGGTGAAACACAACCAAACGCTGGCCCCACCCCCAGCGCTCCTGACCCAGAAGTTCTGGGTGGAGCCCGACAATCTGCATTTCTAACAAGTTCCCAGGTGATGCTGATGCTGCAGACCAGGAACAACCTTTGATAAGCACTGATTTGAGGTCATCATTGCTGCGGAGATAAAGACAGTAAGCTGGTAATTCTCGATCAGCTGGTAATTCTCAAGTGACTCCATCTAGAAATGTAGTTCTTTTGCTTAATGAGAATTTGCTCCTACTGGAGTTCCTGTCGTGGCTCAACAGTTAACGAATATGACTAGTATCCATGAGGAAGAAGGTTCGATCCCTGACATTGCTCAGTGGGTTAAGAATCCGGCGTTGCCGCAAGCTGTGGTGTGGGTTGCAGACGTGGCTTGGATCCTGCGTTGCTGTGGCGAAGGTTGGCAGCTGTAGCTACAATTGGACCCCTACCCTGGGAACCTCCATATGCCGCGGGGGTGGCCCTAAAAAAGCAAAAAAAAAAAAGAATTTGCTACTGTGTCCATTAGAAAAACAATTCACTTACATATGGGGGTGGGGCTAATATTTTCCAAGACAATACTGTTTGTGCTTTACATGTTATCTTATTTTTCTCAAAGCAGGAGCAGAGATTCCTTAAAGAACAAAGGGTTTTGGGGGTTTCTTTGAATTGTAATTTTTGTGTCAGTTCCCTCACAGGAAGAGGAAAAGATCCCGCGCAGTGCTGTTCTGATCTATTTCACAATGACCTGCGTTCTTTCTTTGGTAATAGCTTTACTGAGACTTAGGTCGCACAGCGCACAATTCACCCACAAGGGGAAAAGATCCCGCGCAGTGCTGTTCTGAGCTATTTCACAATGACCTGCGTTCTTTCTTTGGTAATAGCTTTACTGAGACTTAGGTCGCACAGCGCACAATTCACCCACAAGGGGAAAAGATCCCGCGCAGTGCTGTTCTGAGCTATTTCACAATGACCTGCGTTCTTTCTTTGGTAATAGCTTTACTGAGACTTAGGTCGCACAGCGCACAATTCACCCACGTGAGGTGTACAATTCAGTGGTGAGGGCGGAGTCTGCTGAAATGCGCCATCCTCACAGCGCTTTCGTTTATTATTATCATAATGCTCCCTGCTCTTGCTCGGGGGGAACACCCGACAACATCGACTTTTGGACAAGCAGTGGGCGCCTTCCTGGTTTGATTTAGCTGGCCATTCTTTGAAAAATGTGCCTCAGTAGTGGACAAAGACACATCTGGCATTCTCAGCAGCTTTCCTACCAATTTTTTTTTTAAGTCAAGAAACAGATTTATTGTCAATGGTGCTTCAGTGAACACAGGGGAGCATGTATCTTTTTGAATTATAGTTTTGTCCAGAAATATGCCCAGGAGTGGGATTGCTGGATCCTATGGTAGTTCTATATTTAGTTTTCTGAAGAACCACCGCACTGTTTTCCAGAGTGGTTGTACCAGTTTACGTTCCCACCAACAGTGACGGAGGGTTCTCTTTTCTCTACACCCTCTCCAGCATTTGTAATTCGTAAACTTGTTAATAATGGTCATCCTGACCAATGTGAGGTAGTACCTCATTGTAGTTTTGCTTTGCATTTCTCTAATCATGAGTGATGCTGAGCATCTTTTCATATGCCTATTGGCCATCCATATGTCTTCTTTGGAGAAATGTCTGTTTAAGTCTTCCTGCTCCTGGGGGTGTGCAAAGTGAGACTGGCTGGCCGCTCTGAGACAAGGTGGGAAGGATCTATCCTCACATCCCATTTGTTCACTCTGCCTGAAAGCTCCGAGCAGACTCACGCTGGGACCTAGGCCACAGACATGCAGAAGGGGACTCTTCCCACGAGGCAGATGCTGAGGAAATAAGGACCCACTGTTTTCACCTTATTTTTTTTTCTTTTTTCTGCAGTGTATAGCAGCTTGATGTAGGATCTCATTTCCCAGACTAGGGATTGAACCTGAGTGGCAGCAATGAAAACACAGAATCCTAACCACTAGACCACCAGGGAACTCCCTCACCAGATTCTAAAAAAAAAAGTGACCTGACATTGAATATGAACTTCTGGTATGGTAGAGGAAGGAAATACTCGCAGGCGAATAGAAAAACATCCTGAGTGTTCAAAAGCAAGCATTTGACACATGTTAAGCTGAAATGGATACGGGAGTCAAGTTAACTAAAGCTCAAGGGGCACTTCCAACTCTAGGAGCTCCTGGAGAGCTCTTTATCTCGGTGTCCGGGCTGAGGTCTGGGTGTGACTCTTAAGGAAAGGAGCTGGGCAGCCCTACCTGTCAGTATGGTGCGCCGTTTGCACTGCTCCTCCACGCCCCCCTGCCTCTTCCCCGTCTGGGTGAAGGGCATCTCGAACATGAAGCGGCGAATGTTGTGAGACCTTTCAAACTCCGTTTTCCTTTCTTGCAATTCTTTTTCATCGAAGAACGGGATCACATGAGTCACCTGGATATACGCGTACTTGGAATCCAGATCCTTAGGGTTGACCTTTAAATGCATAAAGGAAAGGGAAGATGGGTGCTGTTTGAGGGACTCTAAAGCACAGGCCTAAGCTGTAGTTTTCTACTTTGTATTCGTAAAAGTCTTGGGAAATTTCAGAAAAGCTGGGAGAAAAATAGTACAACAGACACCCTGATACCCACCACTTACAGCTAGCTAACACTTTGCTGTATTTGTTTGTATGTGGCTGTGTACACACACGCACATGCACACTTTTCTCAGCAGAAGCATTTCAAAGTGAGTGGTCCCCACGATGACACTTGAGCCAGCATCTGCTGAACACGAGGACATTCCCCTCCATAACCACAATACATGATCACATCTAACCACATCAACACCAGTTTCCTAATAGCACCCAATGCACCCAGTTTGGATTAAAATTTCTCAAATGTCCCAGAATGTTATTTATTGCTATTTATGTTTGAAGCAGAATCTAATCAATGATCACATTTTACTTTCAGTTACGTCTCCTTAGTCTTGTTTAATTTAGACTATTTTTTAAATGACATTGACTTTTTTGAAGACATCATGCTAGTTTTCTTGCCAAATGACTCCACATCTGAATTTCTCTGATTATTTCCTAAACTGCATTTTTTTTTAACATATCTTTTTGGAGAGAAAAAGTGTTTATTTTAGTAATGTTATTAGAAAATGTTAATGTTCTAAACATTATTTTAGAAATGTTTAATAACAGAAATTAAACCTTAGGTCCCCAAACTGTAATTAATCTATAGATAGATTAGATAAAAAATGATGTAGAAGAATTAATTTAATGCAGGAACAGACGAAGACTACTCTGATCATAAGTTTAGCTCCTGATTAACACAGCACATGAATGCTTTTGAAGCTATAATGCTAGAACTTGCGGTGCTCTAACTTCTGTGTCATGCTAGAAAATTAAACACAGGCATTTTCCATTAAAAAAAAAAAGGAAGGATAATTTATTAGGGAGACAAATCGATTTTGCACATATTAATTGTTTCTACGCTTGCAGAGCAATGCAATGGGTGAAAGAAATGACCATGTAGAGAATTTGGAGATTCTGCTGGAATGAGAGCAGGCCAACAGTTGGGGCCAAGAGGGGTCTGCTTGTCCCAACTTCTCCTAACAGAGACGCGTGTGCAGGAAAATGAAAGACAGATGTGAAAGTGAACTCTGGAAGTTCAGAAAATAGATAAAGTCATGAGTTCTTTTTCTTTCTTTTAGAAAAGGCCGTCTGGCCCATCACCGTGACTGCCTTCAGACTTACTAAACTTAACTTTCTTTAGCAGAAACAACTTAAAGGCAGTGGAAATGAACCTTCTTGCCTATTTCCAGTGGTATCACCCTGGTTTTCATTTTCCAGGTTGTATGTGCGCATCAGCAGAGTGAATGCAGGGCTGGTGTCTGGGGATGAGAAGAAGGAGGTCTGGTAGGTGTTACAGTTGCTGCTTCAAGGACCACATATTAAAAGGGCGAGAAGGACAAAGGTGTGAGAACCTTGAGAGAAGGCTGGAGGGCTAAAGCTACAATCTAACCCAGACAAAGGTTTTGGTTTCAGAGAAAAAAAGCAAGTTGGACCTGACTGATTTGGTCTAGGAAGGAAGCAGGCTGTACCGAGCTTTCCGGGTAAAAATGGGCAAACAATGTATGTTTGTCCCTTCTCCTTGGTGCAGGCTCTACAAAAATGGCAGTAGAGACTTAACCAGCAAGAACCAAGGAAAGAGGGTTGGAGGGCGGCGGTGGATGCGTTTGATGAATTTCTGGGAGGCAGATGCAGGGAGATGCGCTACCTGGCAGAGCGGGCAAGTTCGAATCCAGTTCCCCAGAAGAAGGGCAACCACAAGGGGTCAGAGCAGCCCTCAGACGCCTGCTGCTACAGACCGGATGTCTGTGTTCCCCCCGGTTCTCCCGTAGATGCTTAACCTCCACTGGGATGGTATCAGGAGGTAGGAGAGGATTAGGTCACGGGGGCGGAGGCTCCATGAATGGGATTAGGGCCCTTATAAAAGGGACCCCACAGAGCTCCCTCACCCCCTTCTCCCTGTGAGGATGCAGCAATAAGACTGCAGTCCATGAACCAGCAAAAGCCTGACCAGATGCCAAATCTGCTGGCACCTTGACCTTGGACTTCCCAGCCTCCAGAGCTGTGAGAATTAAATATCTGATGTTTATAAGCTACCCGATCTATGGAATCTGTTACAGCAACCTGAATGGACTGCCATCTGCAGACAGCCAGCACGAGGATGAGGGTGACCAGGACAGGCGTGGGGTGGAAACCAGGACGAGAGGCCCAAAGTCTATGAGGAGTGGGAAAACCCCGGGTTAAGAAAGGGCTTCGTGAGAACAATGCAGCAGAGGCCTGCCTCTCTAATCGGATCTCATTAAAACAGACATGCTGGCTTATTGGTTCACTCCTTAGTCTGTCTGTCTGCCTGTCCATCTGTCCAGATACCAAACAATCAAAGTGTCAGGTTTCCATTGAGGTGCAAGGAAAAGGTGCAGCGACAAACAGAAACTTGGACCCCACTCTTACAGTTTCTAAATAGCTGGACTAAAAACAATATATCCTTTTAGACATCAATTATTTTGCAAAAGAATATCTTTTTAAAATTCTGAAATAAAGGTCTGCTCAATGAAGGACATCTGGAAAGCACTGAAAGGCACTGAGAAAAAAACACTCTTGCTATGCAAGGCCAATCATTTTTAACTTTTTCCAAGTTCCTTTTTCTATACACATTTATAAATCTATACTAAATGATCAGTCATACATAAAAAACAGTATTATACGCTATGAAACGTTTCCGAGCATGGTCCTACCTTGCCAGAATCCTGTATCATTTTGACGTTTTCAGAACCAAATTTATCCGAGTAAAGTTTAAGGAGTCTCTGAGAAATTTCTGACAGAGGCGTGAGTTTGGGTTCCTTGTAAATATATTCCTTTCCATCTTCATCTTCAAAGAATCCCTATGACATAAAGCACAATGAGAGCCATTGCCAAATATCAGCCCAAGGCTTACCCCGCAGGAAGGATTCTTTTGTTACAGGGGCTTAAGAGAAAAAAAGGGGGGGGGATGACTCTAAAATAAAATCAGGTTTTCCAAACAGGAAGGAAAACGATAATGTGAGGTCTGGGTGCAAAGATAAAGGAAAAACATGACACTGCAAACACATCCAAGAATGCTGGCATGAAGGGCTCAGGGAAATGAAAGATCGAGGATTCAAAGCTGCGTTGTCTCGGGGAGGCTGCAGGATGGTACTCAAGCCCGTTTCACATTCCCAAGCAGCAGAACTGACCACAACGTGATTCGCGACTCAGCAGCCTGCCATCGGCAGGCCTCGGAACACACACAGCTCTTTTCCTGACCTCTCCCATTTATGTGGGATTTTACGGCACAAATGGGAGAAGATTTCCGGTTTGGAGTAGGTTTGGCAAAAATTATGTGAAGTTGGTGTATATCCCACTCGGCCTTGCCGACGAGGGAACTATTACAGGGCTATAGCATAATATCAGAAATTATTTCCATTCGCACCAGTCATTAGCTGTTTCAGCAGCAGTCACGTCTGAATAAAACAAGGCTCAGAATTGCATGGGAAGTGAAAAAGGTTGAAAATGTAAAATGCCCAGTTTGGGGTTAATATTTGAAAAAAGTTTTTTTAAAAAAATTTCTCATTCAAAATAAAAGAGAAAAAAATGATACAAAAAACACAGTATATAAAAAAATGCAGGCTAATGTGAAACCGAAAACACCCACATCAAACTAGGAGTTTAGATGCAGTAATTTCACTACATTACTTGCTTTTTAAGAATTTACTGTAATTACCTCCACATCTGTTTCACTGTCTGTAAACTGGTATTGCTACAAAGTTACAAAAGACAATAAATAACAGGATAAATTGAAGGTTATATAATGCTCATAGAAAACCACACGCCCTAAATAAATGGACTATAATTTATACTACTTAATCATGTTAGAGACTTGGAGGTTATAAACTTGCAGTTAAGTTTAAATGAACCCTTTCCTACAGGGTTTTTGAAATATTACAATGGTAAATCGACTTGCAGACATATTGCAGTATAAAAGCTAGAGATGCACAGGGACAAAGGAAACCGGGAAGTCTTAATTTTGGTTTAAAACATGCAGTAGAGATGTGTAAGGGAACGGGTGATTTATTTCTGTAGATGGAATAACATGTTAATTTCTTTCGGTGTTTGTAATGACTGGACAGATATACATACAGACTTGAAAAGGAAACTTGCAAACCACACTGAAGTACCAAAGATGCCGCTAGAGTGTCTTTGGGGAGGAGAACTTACCGCTGCCTTAAGAAAGTAATAAAGAAAAGACAGGAAGAAAGAAAGAAAAAAAAAAAGCAGAAAGTTTACTACCGAGGAAGATAAGAATTATACTAAACATGACAAATTCATCAAATTAGCATTTTTAGAAATGAGAAAATTTATACAGTACAGCTTTACAGAGTTTAAGCAAGAAAAAATGCACAGAGGATGTGGGGCGGCCTGGAGAACGGAGGGGCTGCTCACCTGACCGAAGAAGGCCACTCGGAAGTACGTGCCTAGGAGCCTGCGGCCGGAGTGCATGACCTCCGTCACTTTGCTGTAGGCTCGGTGCAGCGTGTCGTACAGATGGGCCAGCCTCTGGAAAGCAGAACAGACCCCGTTTTTTCCCACTTGCAACCGGGAGAATCGATTTAAAAATAACAGCTGAATGAGATCATAGAGGTGAAAATTCCCTGAACTTCAGTTAAAAAAAAAAAAAAATCAAGAATGCATTTTGAGGAGTTCCCCTTATAGCTCGGTGGGTTAAAAACCTGACTCGTGTCCCCTAGCCCTGCTCACTGGGTTAAAGGATCTGGCGTTGCCATGAGCTGTGGTGTAGGTCACAGACATGGCTCGGATCTGGTGCCGCGGTTGTGGCTGTGGCGTGGGCCGGCAGCTGCAGGCAGTGATCAGTCTTCAGCGATACCCTTAGGGCCCTCCCACACACTGAGGAGCCATCAGATTTCCAGGGCAGTGAGCAAATTCCGTTTTCAAGAGGACATGAAATGTGGGAGATGCTCAAGCGCTCTGATGACGTTTTTAGCCTTTGTTAGTCTTTGCTTCGGCTACTCCCTTCCTGAGCAAATGCTAAGAGACCTGGCGGCCTCCCCGGCCAGGGAAGGACACGACCAGTGAACACGCCTTCCCCACGCAGGTGGAGCAAGGAAGGGTTGGGAGGAAAAAGGCTCCCGGTGACCGTAAAACTCAGGTCCGGGCAGCCTTCCAATTCCCACCCCTGTCGGTTGAGATGTGGGGCCTGGGTAGACGCAGGGGCCCATGTGTGCGGTGCCTGATGGCTCTGAGGGTGGCGACCTCTGTGTCAATGTGGAGGGTCACAGACCACTTGCTCATCAAGTGGCCTGCTTGCACTCTGTGCATGTCACAATGTCTCCAGTGTGCTTCACTCCACTGTCCTTTCAAACAGGAAAAAACAAACCATTCAGATACCTCAAAATCCCTCCGCTTCTCGTAGATGGGGATGATGAGCTTATAGATGTCGGCGATCAGCTCATAGCGCTCGGCCTTCCACAGTCCGTCTGCACACTGTTCCAGGAGCTCCATAAGCACATCCTGATCAAAGAAGAAGAAAGACGCGTTATATCCCAGCCAAGAAAGAGTGTTAGAGCGAAGCTGACATTGCATTCCTTGCAGAATACATGACCGGTTGAGACTAGGAGGAAAATGTCAAAATACGCAATATTTGAAAACATTAACTTCCAAACATATAACAACTCATCACTGTGTTCTTTTCCTTTCTTTGTTTCCTGGTCACCTCATGGCCTATGGAGTTCCCACTGCTGCAGCCGTGGCAACACTGGGTCCCTTATCCCACTGTGCCGAGGTGGGGATTGAATCTGCATCCTGGCACCGCAGAGACGCTGCAGGTCCTGCTGCTCCACAGCAGGGACTTCTGTTTTTTTTTTTAATAAGTTATTTTTCAATCATGTTTACAAACAGAAATGAAGGGTTACATTGTATGACTGTGTAACAGTTAACTACCTGGAAAAAAGTGAAATTGATAGTTTCATACAGACTCTCAATTTCTGTTCTTAGTTTTCTTTTTCTAAATATAATTTAAAATGTTCTTTTTTCCTTTCTGAGGAACAATGAGAATGCTGAGAGATGGAGACTAAGTAGGACTTCAAACCAATTTAAACATCTTCGAGCAATTTGGTGACCGTGCGTGGTAGGCACTGAGCCTGCCACACGAACATCCGTTCCCTCTTCCTTTAGAAATTTCTACCTACTGAAGTTTGGGTATTCACCCCCCCTCCATTCAAGCCCTTGAACTCTGGAAGAAGTCAATATTACCTGTGACACAAGGGCTGGGGTTTAATTCAACTAGCATAAATTTACAAAGATTTGTCTATCTTTGGCCAGTCACTGCTTCACCATGGGTGGACATGTGACCTAAAATGGCCAACCAGGGTGAATTTTTGGCATCCCTGCTGGAAAGCTGGGGCAGAAGTGCTCTCAGTAGACTGGACAGAGGGAGGCAGCAAGTAGCTTGACTGGGGCTGGCACCCATCCCATGGCCAGCCAGGGTCTGTCTGCCTTAAACAGAGAGGAGAACTCCTCCTCCGTCCCAAAGTAACTGTAGCTTTTATAACTCTGTTAAATATTCAGATTGAGTTCTGTCAGTCTCTCTGCGGAATTTCCTAATGGGAGCCAACTGATTCCAGCTTTATTGTTTAAGCCCACTGGAGTGGGGTTTCTTTAAGATGTTGAGTGAATTTCCTTGTGCTTATTTGTCACCTCCAGAGCTTTGAAGTGTCTGTTCAAATCTTTTCCTGACTCTTCTTCTACGGGGTTATTTTCTTATTTTTGGCTTTTGAGAGTTCTTTATATATTTTACCTAAAAGTCCTTTTACCAGACGTGATTCTTCTCCAACGTGTAGCTTGTCTCTGGATTTTCTTAACAAACAATGCCTTTTGAAGAGTAGAAGTTTTTAATTTATCTAGTTTATATTTTCTGGATTGTGCTTTAAATATTATATCTAAGAAATCTTCATTTAACCCAGGTTCTTCAAAACACTGTCACCTATGTTTTTTTCCCAGAAGTTTTACAGTTTTACATTTTGCATTTAAGTCTATGATCTACTGAGTTATTTTTGAATATGGTTGTTAAGTATGGATCAACCTTTTTTTCCCCACATGAATGTCCAATTGTTCCAAAACCATTTGATGAGAAACAGTCCTTTCTCCATTGAAGGGCCTTTGAATTTTTGCCAGAAAATCAACTGACTGTATGTGTGTAGGTCTAATTCTGGCTTCTCTCCACTGATAGATGTGTCTATCTTTGTGCCAAATACCACACTGTCTTGATCACTACTGTAGCCTTATTACAAGGGTGTCTCCACAGTGACACAAGCTATATTTTGGGCCAGGTAACTCTTTTTCTGGGCTGTCCTATGCATTACAGAATGTTTAGCAGCATGCTTGGCTTTTGCCCACTAGATGCCAGCAGCAGCAGCACCTCCCTCTTCACTTTCCAAATTGGGGTATTAAAAAACCTTTTTGGATGCTGCCAAACGGGCCCCTGGGAGAAGGGGGAGGCAAAACTGTCCCCAGTTGAGAACCACTGCTTTATCTTGAAATCAGATAGCAGGGCTCTTCCAACTTTTTCAAAATTATTTTTGCTAGTCTAGTTCCTTTGCTTCTCCATGTTAATTTTAGAATCCATGTGTCAATTTCTACCAAAACTTCAGGTGGGAGTTAGACTGGGCTTGCTTTGAATCTATAAATCAAGTTAGGGCGAAGTGACATCTTAATAATACTGAGTCTTCCACTCCATTTATTTAGGTCTTCTTCAATTCTTTCATCAGTGTTTTGCAGTTTTTAGCATACAAATCTATACGGATTTATACACATTTTTTCAGGTTTTTTGATGCCATTACAAATAGCACTGTTGTTTTAATTCTGTTAATTTATTTTGGAGGAAAAAGCTTTGTCTGAATGAGTAAGACTTAAAGATATCCAGCACATCGGTTTGTAGGAATTACACATAATCATTAACAATATAGTGAAACCATGGTATAATAATCTCTAAATATGAAGAAGGTTGACTGATTTTTGTATACTGATCTTGAATCCTGTGGTCTTGCTAAACTCAGTTCTAGCAAATTCTTTGGTAAATTCTTTTAGGTAACCTCTGTCACAAAAGACAAATGCATCTTAGGTCAATATACACAGTTTTACTTCTTTTTCTTACCTTACTGCACTGACTAGAACCTCTAGCGCAATGTTGAATAGGAGTGGTAAAAGCAGATATTCTTAAATCCTGTTCCCAGTTTTAGGGGGAAAGCATTCAGTCTTTCACCCATAAAGTATGATGTTAGCTGTAGGGTTTTTTTTTTTTTTTTTTAATAGATAATCTTTTTCTGATTGAAGAAGTTCCTTTCCATTCCTAGAGTTTTTGTTTATTTGTTTTTGGTCTTTTTAGGGCTGCAGCCGAGGCATATGGAAGCTCCCAGGCTAGGGGTTGAATTGGAACTGTAGCTACTGGCCTACACCACAGCCATAGCAATGCGGAATCCGAGCAGTGTCTGTGACCCACACCACAGCTCATGGCAACGCCGGATCCTCAACCCATTAAACGAGCCCAGGGATCAAACCTGCATCCTCCTGGATACTGGTAGGGTTTGTTACTGTGAGCCACAACGGGAACTCCTGTTTTTGTTTTTTTAAGTCTTGAATGGATACTGATTTTTTTTCCAGTGGTTTTTCTGCATCTATTGAGATGATCATATGTTTGTCCTTATTTATTTTATTAATATGGTGAATTAAACTGATTGGTTTTCCAGGGTTGAACCAATGGTGCATTGTTAGGGTAAACCCCACTTCTCACAATATATTCCCTCTCAATTACATATTTCTGGATTAAATTTGCTAATGTAGACCTTTTAAGGTTTTTATAGCTGCCTTTTCACATGTCTGTATCCTCCCTGATGCTGTAAATGAAGGCAGGACATGTTTTTTCATTACCAGCCCAATGTTTCATTACAGTCCTAATGTCTATGATACATAGGTCCAAAGAAAACAAACATTTTAAAAGCAGTTGTGAATCAATTTACCGGAAAATACTGTCTGGCTTAAATAAACCCATCTTTAAAGCAAGCCATTTAACTCCTATGTCCTGTTGACATCACACAAATCATAAAACTGTCATCTATATGACTGAACTCTGTGCCAGTGCTTATAAAGAGGTACACTAATTGTCTCATACTTTTATTGTAGTGCAGTAAATGCAAACACCAAAGGCAGATACGTGTAGTAATTATCATAACGGCTCTAGACACAGACAAAAATATAACACCATATCTTTCCCTCGTGCATCTGTATTATGAAGATGCAAAGCCTCTCTTCATTTTCCTTTAGTTTTATCTAAAGTCTTTTTCAGCAGAGAATCTCTCCAGGTTAAACGTGACAAACTTTGATGATTCTTCTCATACCTCTGTGATTATGAAAAGTCACATAAAAAAGCATAAAAGTGAAATGTGTGTATCAGCATCTACATACTTACTTTCCCTTGTTTGTAAACCTGGTGAATGTAATAAAGGTTTAAACTAATTTGGTAGTTGTGGGGATCAAATAAGATTTGACCCATCAAAACGCTCTAAAAGCTAACTGCTGCATGTACCTCCCCAGGCTGGTGAAAGAAATCTCTCATTTTATTCATCACTTTCTACTTTGTACTGAGTTTTGAAAAATGTTAACGTCCTTCTTCCAGGTAACACCCTACCACATACAGTGGCACATAAACACTTGGTGGTCAAGATCTTTTTTTGGGCCACAGCATATGGAAGTTCCCAGGCTAGGGGTTGCATTGCAGCTGCAGCTGATGACCTACATCACAGCCACAGCACTGCGGGATCCGAGCCGTATCCATGACCTACACCACAGCTCACAGAAATGCCAAATCCTTAACCTAGTGAGTGGGGCCAGGTATTGAACCCGTATCCTCATAGATACTAGCTGGGTTCGTTACCATTGAGCCATGACGGAACTCCCAGTAGTCAACAATTTTTTTGAATCAATGAATCGGACTGTATTTTTTTTAGTAATATAACAATATTACTAATAGCTATCCTATGCTGTAGGGAAACGAGTTAAGAGTCCTTTATCAGGAGTTCCCATGGGTTGGGGATCTGGTATTATTGTTGCTGTGATGTAGGCGGGCAGGCGCAGCCCCAAATCGACTCAGACAGTGCCACTAGGTCACTGGGTATTTACTGAGCATCTTCTTTCTCAATGGTGCTGTGGGATTGTAGGTGGATGAATTCTGAGAAGACCCAATTTCCCATCAGGGATGAGAATGTTGCACAATCACAGCATTTTTTGTTTTGTTTTGGTCTTTTTAAGGTGGCTCCTGCAGCATATGGAAGTTCCCAGGCCAGGGGTTAAATTGGAGCTGCAGCTGCCCGCCTACACCACAGCCACAGCACTGCAGGATCCCAGCCGCATCTGTGACCTACACCGCAGGTCAAGGCAATGCTGGATCCTTAACCCACTGAGCGAGGCCAGGGATCAAATCCTTATCCTCTTGGATACTAACTGGGTTGTTAGTATTCAAGCTCAGCCACAACAGTAACTCAGGGCATTCTGATCAGGAAACGGTCACGGCGTGGGAAGTTACCTACCTTAAAGCTGTCCGTAGGTTTAGCTCACAGACCACTCATTTGGCCCCTTCTTTTCTCACTGCTGGGCTTTGGTTCAAAGGATAGTGTGGTCCACACTGTAGATTTAATACACAGTGTTGACACCCTGGTTATTGTGGATGACGTCAAAGATGGGCTCTTAATTCCCGGCCACGGCAGTTACAGCGTTGTAAGAATTTGGAGTAACTGTAGTGTAATCTTGTAGAAAACCGATACTGCTTCTCAAGAGTTGTAAGTGTTACAACCAGGCACAGTCGCGACCACATCATTAACTTGATTCTTTCATTCATTCATTCACTCATACATGTACCAAGAATCTACTACGTGCAAGGCACTGTGCGTGCCACTGGGTTTATCAAACAAATCTATAGAAATAGAATTAAGTTTTTGTACTTCATAAAAATGGCTCTGTAAACTTTTACTAACCATGGAGGGCGGGTTAGGGCAAGTTTATCAGGTTACGTCATATACACGAAACTGGCTTTGAAGAGGAAGGCCTCAAAGCTGCATGGAAGTCACCCTCCGGCACAGCCAGAACCGATGGACTAGAAATGACCACCAGCTGCAACAGCTGCGAGTACGTGTTAAGATACAGAGGGCAAAGAAAACCACAGCGACTGCAAATATGTGCCAAACTGCAAGGCACAGGGCAGACAGCCCGGGCTGAGAGCAGCAGGGCTTCACCAACTTAGCGTAGTCCCTGTGTCTGCCTGAGTACTGGCGAGGCCAGTGATAGCGCCCGCGAAGACAGCACTTCCTGCCCTCACAGAGCTCTGTCTACGCAGCCCCATGAAGAGATTATAAAGGACGGTGGTGAGTGTGCCGCTGAAGAGACATTCAGGGAATCGCGGATGCAGACAGGAGCAGCAGCGCTCTGATAACGGGAAAGGGGCGCCTGGGAGGCAGCAGAACGGGATGGCTGGGTCTCACAATGATTGGGAGCGAGTGAGGCAAAGGTGAAAAGGGGGGAGTAGGTAGGAGGAGAGGGGAGACCTTCCAGGGAAAGGGAACAGCGTGCGCAGAGACGGGGGAGTGAGGGCGGCAGGGCGCATGAGACATTTACAAGCGGTTGGGAGGCTGGAGTATAAAATCTAAAATCAGAGGGGGCAAGAGAGGAACCTGGGCAGGTGGAAAGATTAAGTGCACAGATTAAACAGCCACACTCAACGCTGTCTCTGTCAAAAGTAAGTTAGTAATGGAATACAGGTAATTTTATGAGACATGAAAATGCACAGAGGTGTACATCAACTGCCACAACAAGCAGGTTTTATTTAAGGAAGACGTTACTTGATTTTAAAATGATGTTCTACCTGTCCTCATAGGGTATCTAGCTTAGCAGCCTTTCAGGTATATTTTAAATGGTCCTAGATTTAGTCACTTAACAAATACATATCAAATAGAATTTAAGGCTAATCTCCTCAATCAAATGCTCCCAATGGGGAGCCTAAGATTTGAATACTATTTTTACTCTTGTTTGTCAAACTAGAAACGCCTATGAAGTTTAATAACAATGAAACCTAAATCCAAATAACAAATCACTATGGACGATTGAATTTATTATGGAAAAATTTGGTACGAAAAGATGGACTTCAACCAGGGAAATGCCTCAGAATGGTGGAAATAAGAACTTTTTTTTTTTTTTGCTTTTTAGGGCCATGCTCATGGCATATGGAGGTTCCCAGGCTAGGGGTCGAATGGAGCTATAGCTGCTGGCCTAAGCCACAGACACAGAAACATCAGATCTGAGCTGTGTCTGCAACCTACACCACAGCTCACGGCAATGCCAGGTCCTTAACTTACTGAGCAAGGCCAGGGATTGAACCCACAACCTCATGGTTCCTAGTTGGATTCGCTTCTACTAGGCCACAATGGGAACTCCATAAGAATGTTTGATAAGGAGAATAGGACTCAGTAAAAAAACACATCATCTTGGACAGTAGCTTTTCTTCTGCTTTAGGAGCCATTCAGGATCTAAACTTTCTCAGTCTGAACATAATTTATTATTGTGAAAAAAAAAAGGCAATATGTACCATAAAAAGCAGAGTTTGCACAAACTTTACTTGATAACAATCTAAAAATGGCTTTTGTTTTTAAAAAGATAAGTCCTCCTCTTATAGGTTATGAATTACTGAGCATCAGTGCTTAACTTGGTAAAGCAAATTATTCAAGGCAATGTCAACTCTATACCTAGACATTTCCAACTCATGCATCAGGTAACAATTCTCTGAAGTGATAAGCAACTGTAGAGAGTTAAGTTTGAGAGACTATATGTCAACACAGAATCATGAAGAGCCACAAAAACTTAAGACATCGTGGTAGCTAAACATTGGGGCACACTGCGTTAACAGTCTCAACAGAAATTCCAAATTTACTGTGAATTCTCAGTGATCACCTGTGGACGAGAACTAATACTGACAATGGTCAGACAGTGGTGACCTTGAGAGACAGTCATACAGAAGGCCTGAAAGTTTTCCCATCTCGTTTAAAATCTAAATACCTAGTTATTTTTTTCTAAATTGTCAACAAATATGAAGAACTATAAGTACTGGTGGGAAAAAAGAAAAAATTTCAGTGAAACTCATGCATGCGGAAAGTACATATTTTACGATACTAGACTAGTCCTTTTTTTTTTTTTTGGCAAGCAAGCAAAGTCTTTATTAAAGGAAAGCAAATAGCTCCCAGTGTTGCTGGGAGAGGGAGAAGAGCCCCCTTCTCTATTGCCCTATAGGGATTTTTATCTCTTAAAGATGGCGGGGGCACCACCATGGGGTCCAGAAAGATGTGGTTTTCTCCTACTGGCCTTGCTCAATTACCTGTATCAGTCCCTGTCCAGTAGGGCC
This sequence comes from Catagonus wagneri, assembly GCA_004024745.2. NCBI lineage: Eukaryota > Metazoa > Chordata > Mammalia > Artiodactyla > Tayassuidae > Catagonus > Catagonus wagneri. Next base: position 2,794,595 of record PVHT020000119.1, read on the forward strand.
TGAGGAGTGGAAATGTCCCATAAGTCTCATAGTTTCTTAGACTAGCCTTGAAAAGATCTCAGTACACTAAACTCATAAGCCATCCACGAAGCTGTCCAAAATGTAACTAGCTAGTCATCTGCAACTGTGCCATGGGCACACAATTGTGTGCACCAAGCACCTGTCTGGGGAGATAGCTCCCTAATGCTGTGCATGGGTGCAAGTGTATGCACGTGTCTGTGCACAAGTGTGTACATGAAAATGCCCGGGTGAGCCTGTGTACGTGCAGGGTGTTTTTAAATTTTTCATTTGAATGATGTTGGCTCCATCTGAGGATTGATGGGAAGAAAGCACCAGAAGCAGTGTCCTGTGCTGAGGCAGGGACCACATCAGGCTCACCCTTGTCTCCCTAGCCCCAGGAAGCTTAGGGAATACTTGTAATGTGAAGCAGGGCAGCATGTCCTGGCAAGAGCCATGGCGGGGCAGTCAGAAGTGTGCCATGGGCCACATTCCCCACTGCTGTTGTTTGGGAGAATGGTTATCAACGTGAGGGTATGCTAGATAACTGATGCTGCTCAGGGCACTCTGGGTCAAGGAAAAGTGGATGCTTGGAGGACTCCACAGGGTTACAGTCCCCAAGCTGGGAGGAATCACAGAATGTGTCCTGCTGATGGCTCTCTCTTGAGATGTTCTGTAGCTGTTATAACATTTTATGTTTGTTTCTGGCCATTGTTTCTGAATAGATACCGTCTGGCCAATATAAGTCAGCCACTTGCCCGGTTAACTACATATATTCACTACACGAACCATGACAGTTGTTGCTCCATGAAACAACACTCGAGTGTGCCAAGTGCAGTCAACCCTCATCATCCATGGTGGTTATGTTCTATAATGTCACCTCGAATACTGAATTTGTGATGACAGAACTGCGCCTCCTTGGGGAAATGCAGGGTTAGGCTCCAAAAAGTTTCTGGTTACAAAATTTTTGATAACGGATTAGTACATAACCTTGTTTTCTGGGTGTTTCTGTTTAAAGATCCCTAAACTAGTACACACGGGATCATTAACATGGAACCCATGGCCAAAAGCACTGTAAGTCCTGCCTGAATGAAGTTATCTGCCTTCTCCATAGGGCACATGAGCAGCCCCTGTGCTTGGATTATGGGGCAGCACCTCAGCAGCATGCGTGGGGGCCAGAGAAGGAACCCTGTTTACAGCAGGAGCTGAAACAAGAAGGCAGAGTGTTGCTATTCAACCTCCACTGGGAACAGGTGGGCTCAAGTTTTTTACCACTCTGCGCATGTCCCCAAACAACTGCCAAAGCCTGTCAGTGAGTACTGATTTTGGAGTTACAAAGAAAATTTAGCAACCTGGTGGATAATGGGGATGGGCTGTATTTCCCATTTCCCTGCTACCGTCCCTCTCGTCCGCCCCCCTCGCTCTGTGCTATGGGGCTGAAGCACCAGGGCCGCTGGCCTGACTGCTGGGCTCCCGGCTGGGCTCAGCTGGTGGGAGGTCAGCAGAAGAGTGGGGTGGGAGTGCATGCTTGATCCTGCCCCCCCACCCCTAGAGCCCACAGGCCAGGCAGGTGACCCCCTGTGTGTAGTTTCTCTCTCACACTCCCCTGGCCCACAGGTCAAGGGTGGCAGCTCAGCTGTCTCAAACCTCCAGGGTCTTGCTGGTTTTCCTAAACCCTGACCAAACTTGTCCAAAAGTCCCTTTGTTAGATGGTCTTCAACTTCCAAGTGTGCTGTTTCCTGCCGGGACTCTGACGCCATGGGATAATGAGCGAGGGCTCTCAAAACAACACGGGTGGGAACTGCAGTGACAGGATGCGGGCACGGTGGCCGGAGCCAGGGCCTGCGGGGATGCCAAAGGGAGTTTGGGGGGTGATGAAAACATTCCATATCTTGACCGTTACAAGATAGTATACTTTGGTCAAAAAACTAATCACATTCTGCACTTAAAAGAGGTGAATTTTCAAAGTTAGATTTCAATAAATCTGCTTTAAAAAATGACATGGGCTGTATGGAATTTTGATATCATAGGGGATTCAGAATTTTTCAATCTGCATTTTTCAGTCTGTGAAACAAAATGTGATCAGGAATGGGACGTTTCTCTTTAGTTAAAAGCAGCTGGACGGAGTCCGCTCCTTAGAACAGTCAGGAAGATAAACTGCTACCAATAAAAACTCAACCGAGGCCTCCTCCTGCCAGGAGAACTGTGCGTTTTTTGGCAGTGCCAGTAAAATCATGTTAGGAGAGCATCTTATGCATTTAAATACCTAATAATGCAGTAAAAGGGCAATGGATGTTTATTAAGCTATTGTTCTACAACTATTCTCAACTGCTTTGCCCAAAAATCCTTCTCTGGCAGAGATAATTTGACTCTCTCTTTTTCCTGAGACATCTTCAGCACCAAAGCGAAAACCGTAAGTGGCAATTTCTGCTTCCATGGCTTTTGGAACACGTTACTTCTTCCCTCGTGGCTAGTTTCAATCTTAAATGTGCGAGGCTTGCTTGGGACTTTACAACCCCCTGTGCCACACCCTAATCATCACAGATCATCATGAACTATGGACCTGGTTAAAGATTGACCGACTCTATGTGCTTCAAGGACAGGGTGGAAAAGCCACGTTCTGAAAACAGCTGATAAAGTTATCCCTGCCACATGTTTAGTTATTATTTGGAGGGGGTGCCAATGACAAAGTTCCCCCATCAAGCCACATCATAAAAACACGCATCCCACAGGTAGGAGAGGCTTACTCCTTTCTCTCCACGTGGAGAAATATACAACTTCATTTTTCCTAAAAAGACGGGCAGGGTTGAAAGCTTTCCGTGGACCGTCCCATTTTGCTCTGAGGTAAGGCGAGGCAGGCTCACAGGAAAAACGCTACTGCTAGATATTTGTGGAAGAGGAAATTCAGGGAACGCATGCAGAAAATTGGCATTTGTTCATATACCTGGCTTTATTCCAAAACTTTCAGAGAAGTGGCTGCAAGGCGACCCTGTTTTGGCAAGAAACTTGCAGAAACTGCTGCAATGATCTACGGTCAAACTGCTGGGTCTCTGCAAGGGTGGGACAGGCTGGCGTGGTGCACAGACCCTGGGTGACAGCACTCAGACGGGGCAGGGAGCCGGGGCCCTGGACAGGTGCTGCCCTGCCCCCAGCCTGCTCTGGCCTCTGTGGCCTTGCAATGTTTGGGGACACTGAAGAGTTTTCTCGCGTTGGAGACACTGATCTGTCAAATTTAAACAGCAATAAAACTCATGAACTGGAGAGATTAATGCTGGAAAGAGTGAGAAGCTTTATGGTCAAAAGAGCGGACCTTTCACTGCACATGTTCAAGCCCTCAATCTCACTTAGGCTGTTAACTAGCTCTTCAAATTCTCTTTCCAGAGAAAAGGAGGAGTTCCTGGGAAGGGAAACGGAGCTGCTACAGCTCTGTTTCAGTGTCCCGGAGAACTGCCTTAGAGCGAAGTGAGTACACAACGGCTGCAGAGGGAAGTCGGGCGCGCTGGCGGGCGAAGGGCCGCACCCAGGCTCGCAGGGGCCGGGCCCCGACCTGGGCGGCTGCACTCACCTCGTTGAAGTGCACGTCCTGCATGCCCACGTCTTCCATCATGGAGGCCTCTTCGTCTATGTTCGGGGTGATCACCCGGAAGGCTGTGCAGCCCTGTCTAAACATGCCTGCAGGTGAGAGAACATGGGAGGGTCAGAGTTACCAACTGGAGCCCTGTCTAAACATGCCTGCAGGCCAGAGGGCAGGGGAGAGGGTCAGAGTTACCAACTGGAAAGTGGCCACACTGTGAGGGTTCTTCCTGCCCTGTTAGTTTGGGTTGGATGAGGTCGCTGGTGCCGAAATCTCCTGTGTCTCAGGCCAGCATTCCCACAGGGAGCCCGGGGGCCACTGCACACTTCTCTTCATTCGTTCCTCATACTTAACACCCCCCCCCCCACCCTGACTCAGTTTCCTTTTCTCCTCCCTTTTTATTTTTCACCCACCTTTACTTAAAATGTATATAATCTTTAAATAAATTGAAATAGGGACAGAATCGAATTAGCAGCAAAATAATAACAATAGTAGTTTGCTTTGGTAAGATGACCATGCTCAGAAATTCAGGAAAACAAAGAAGCCAAAGCCCATCAGAAAAGTACAGACTCAAAAATAACACTGTCTCCTTTCAGCTGTCATCTCACCCCCTCTGGCGGGGGTTAATCCAGAACTCCGATTAGAACTCACCCTTCTCCTGCCTGAAGCTGTCAATTAAGACATAACTCGAGGAGCTCCCACTGTGGCTCAGCAGAAATGAATCTGACTAGTATCCATGAAGATGCGGGTTCGATCCCTGGCCTTGCTCAGTGGTTTAGGGATCTGGCCTTGCCATGAGCTGTAGTGTAGGTCGCAGACATGGCTCGGATCCCGAGTTGCTGTGGCTGTGGTGTAGGCCGGCAGCTGTGGCTCTGGTTCGATCTCTAGCCTGTGAATTTCCATATGCCTTGGGTGTGGCCCCCCCAAAAAGCAAAAAAAATAAAAGGAAAAACACCCCAAAAGATGTAACTCGACAGTGGCAGCCATGAGCTGAGGCGCTGTCTGAGGGCTGAGGAGAGGCCTCTGCACCCACGGATGAGGGGCAGGATGATGACTCAGGGGTCTAGGCACTCCGATCCTCTGGGGAAACGCCAGGGGCTGGAGCTGGGAGAAACACCTGGGATGGGGACAAACTCCGTAAGCACTCAGGGCCCAGGGCCGGCCTTTCCTCATCCTGGAGTCACTGGGGAAAGTTTAGTGTCAGTTGGACAATGTCGGCTGGACAAAAACGATCAAGTGCCAAAGGACTTGAAATGTCTTCCCACTCTATTAAGATCGCTATTTACCATAAAACAAAACAGAAGCCAAAACTTGAACTGAGACCTCCCATGTTTTTGGAAAAAGAAGAACACAAGAGTGTGCTGAAATCAAGTCTAGAAAGGGCAGCCCAGAAAGTCAGATTTTTCCGCTGTGCAAGGTCAAGGCCTCCGGGCCATTCATGGGTTGTCTAGCATCTCTGCCACGTCCTGCTTCAGCCTTGCTCTTACTTCATGGAAACAAAGATTCCTCTATGAACAGCATTACGTGGGCAGCTTGAGGATACATGAATGTACAAAAAGCAATGTTTTTGGCTACAGAGTACAGTTAAATATACAGCCGCCTTGGGCGGAACACCTGCAGTGGTGGCCAAGGTGCTTCCTTCCCCTCGCCCAGGGGAGCAGACTGCCATCAAGCCAGAGAGGCGAGGCCAGGAGGGGGGAGGAGAGTCAAGGCCATCCCAGCAGAATTGAAAGAGAAACCCCACACCTTTAGCATCACAGGAACGGGGCCGCCCTCGGCTCACCTCCCTGGCGCCTCCTCTGGCAGCTGCGGTGGCCGTGGGGGAGAAGGGGCGGCTCCGGCTGGAGGGCCAGGTCTGCTTCTAAACACGGGAGAGTGTCACTGGCAGAAGGTCTCAGCAGGAAACGGTGCTGGCAGTCAGAGCCCCTCCCTGACTCCTCGCTGTTCGCTTGGCATAGGACAAGCCTGGATTCCCTTACACTGCATTCCAAAGAGCCGGCTGCCCCAGAGCGACAGGAATTCCCTGGCCTCGCACCCCCGGGACTTTATGCCCCACCTTGGGTAGGATCTCCTTAGCCAGATCTGGGGCAAGCCGAGTGCCAGTACACGCGTGCACACTGCAGGCTTTTCTAAAACCTCCGTGTTCTCAGCTTGGAAGTGGAAATGAGCAGCTGGCGATTCACCAGAGGACCCGTGAAAGAACTCAAGGCCTAACGAGGGAACAAGCACTCAGTGCACAAGCGGGCGGTGCCACTCCTGCGCTCTCCTCGCGCGGGAGGCAAGGTCTGCAGCCAGGAAGCTGCCTGCTCACGCAAGCAGCCTACCGGGCTGGGCTCCAGAAGATGCTGTCTGACGGCCTCCTGTTACAGCTGCCTTTTGATGGATAAACGCTTCCAGTGGGAACGATCTTAAGGGAAAATAAAATCTTTCCAGCTCGAGATTGGCAGGCCAGGGACTCCCAGATGCAAAGCTCATTAACTAATTTTGCAAGATGGAGTTATTAGCCAGAGGTTAATGACAGCATGCCACCTGCTTTAGCTGTGCATCTCCGCCGTGCCTCCAAGTCAGGCCAACAGGCCAGTGACTCAAACGGTGACTACAGGGTCTCCGCCCCACACACACCCCTTCTGCCTCCATGTCATTCTGAACGGCTCTCACTCGTCTTGGCTGCTTTGTACAACTTTATCTTTATTTCACAAAACAAAGGAATCACCCCTTACCTTTCCGTGTGAGATATTCTGCCACCAGGGCTGTGACATGGACATAGCACATTGCCGCCTGCAACGAAAGACACATGCTTCAGGATCACCATTCATAAGGCACAGCATGATGTCTTTAGGATAACCATATGTACATCTCGAGGCATCAACTAGGGTTTCTTTTTCTTTTTGGGGCTGCACCCATGGCATACGGAAGTTCCCAGCTAAGGGCTGAATGGAAACGGTGGCTGCAGGCCTACACCACAGCCACAGCAATGCCAGATCCCGAGACACATCTACAGCCTGTGTTGTAAGCAACGCCGGATCCTTAACCCACTGAGCACGGCCAGGGACAGAACCTGCGTCCTCACGGACACCATGTCAGGTTCTTAACCCGCTGAGCGCGGCCGGGGACAGAACCTGCGTCCTCACGGACACCGTGTCAGGTTCTTAACCCGCTGAGCGCGGCCGGGGACAGAACCTGCGTCCTCACGGACACCGTGTCAGGTTCTTAACCCGCTGAACGCGGCCGGGGACAGAACCTGCGTCCTCACGGACACCGTGTCAGGTTCTTAACCCGCTGAGCGCGGCCGGGGACAGAACCTGCGTCCTCACGGACACCATGTCAGGTTCTTAACCCGCTGAGCGCGGCCGGGGACAGAACCTGCGTCCTCACGGACACCGTGTCAGGTTCTTAACCCGCTGAGCGCGGCCGGGGACAGAACCTGCGTCCTCACGGACACCGTGTCAGGCTCTTAACCCGCTGAGCCACAGTAGGAATGCCATCAACTAGTGTTTCTAATGGCTGGTATCTCACCTTTTGAAAAAGTGGAACGATTCACATAAATTGAAAATTTGAAACTACAGAGGCCCATTTCTATATAGAACTATTAAATTTTAATATGAAAGTTTTAAAAAGTGGGGGCACTCTGACCTCTGCCACGTCTACAGGCGGAAACAGACCACCTCCAAGAGAAAAAGAGATTCCTTGTTGCGACTTTGCTAAACAGGAAAGTCTAATCTTATTATGAAATCGTTGAATGTCAGATTTAGAGAGGAGTTCTGAGGCAGAAACGGAGTGCACCTGAACTAGCAGGCAGCTCCGTGAGCATGGATGTTTTCTTTTTTTTTGTCTTTTTTTTTTTTTGCCTTATCTAGGGCCACACCCGCGGCATATGGAGGTTCCCAGGCTAGGGGTCTAACAGGAGCTGTAGCCGCCGGCCTAC